>VMBQ01000786.1:205517-221157 GCA_007657795.1 Dreissena rostriformis
CCCCTAACCAGAAATCCTGTATCTGCCCCTGGTTGTAATACTGAGATAATCCAGTAAAATATGAAATGGCCTAAAAAAGTTCAAATTATACTATAATACAGAGTATAAAACCCACAAGAGGCTTTATCCATTATATAAAACTTTAAATAAAGTGACAATAACACCAAAATGTTGGTATTACCCTGGATAGGGCAAAAAATAGGTTTATTCAAGTTATAAGACCCTGCACGGTGCACTCCAGTCCGACATGGTTCTTCGAGTTTGAAGGGGATGAGGTGGTGTCAGAGGGGAAGAGAGGGGGTGCAATGCAGCCAACAGACCAGGAAACTGGACGGCCTCGTCCTTTCTTTTAGTTAAAAACTGCATTCAAATATGGGTGTTTTAAGACACTGAAAGATGTATAGGGCAAACTAACTTTATACTAACTAATATTGTTTTAAAATAAAGAATATGAGGTCAATGCCATTGGCCTGATTTAGAAAGGGCAGGGTGGAACAATAATCCCCTTAAAAACATAAAACAAGGTTGTGTCAAAGTTTTATAAATCCAACACAGTTATAATGGAACTATATCAAATTTATACAAATTTATCACAAATTTTAAAAGAAAACAGTCACATGACTGTAGAAAATAAGTGGGTGTTGGCTGCTCTCCCTCCCCAAATGACCTAGATCTTGTCAGTTATCTGGCAGTCTAGTAGGTATTTGGCAAGGGCAGAGAAGACCGGGCCCCTTGCTGCTCCCTTGGGGTCTAGCATATTGGAAAGATTATAAACTAGTCATGGGAGTGCAATGCAGCTTGGAGCTGCTCTCTCTCTGCGCCTGATAGTTTTCAAACGTGGGGTGCAGTGAGGGGTTCTAGGCACCTAGGTCATGCAGGGTCAAGCGCGAGGACATACTTTCCCGCGCCACCGGGTAAGAGTGTGGTTCTCATCCCCAGGCGCATGATGGCTCTGTGAAGCACAATGCTTGCTGAGTATTTGTCAGGCGGCCTGAGGGTTTTCACGGGTCTGGTAAAAGTATCTCTACGGGACACCAAATTGTCAGTCCGGAGATTCCACTCATCCACAACAAATTTCTTTGCCAGGGAGTAGATTTTGGTAGGCGCCAGGGGTTCCCCAGCATCTACGGCCCCCCTCAAGAGGCCCTCCTTAGCCTCCCTGTCAGCCTGCTCATTCCCACTAATGTTGACATGTGCTGGACACCATACTAATGTCACTTTTAAATCTTTATCTAGGCACTGTTGATGGAGTTCCAAAATGTTTGATAAAATATCAGGCCTAGATCTGCTATTCCTGTTTTTGATAGACTCAAGACATGACAGTGAGTCTGATAGAATAGCAGTTTTAGTAGGTTTATTGACCAATATCCAGCATAAAGAGTACTTAATTGCCAAAAGTTCTGCTGAAAAAATTGAACGATTGTTGCTGAGCCTGTGTGTTTTTTTTCTATTTTTAGAAGGAATAACAAATAAGTTGGCTACCAATCCAGAGTTAGGGCTTTTGGAGCCGTCTGTATACATTTTTAAATGCTCAGCATACTTATGAAACTTGGTCAGAATGTCTTGACAATATATATAGGAAGAGTTCAAATCAGAGTCACATGTGTACAAAACTAGGGCATAAGTTCAACTCCTAACCTTGTTATCACTGAAGGGGACACATTTATGAATCCATCATGATCAAACTTGGTCAGAAAATGAATCTGGCTCACATGCGTCCAAAAACTAGGTCACCTGAATAAATCTTAGAAAAAAAAAAACTTTAGAGGACACTTTAATAGCTCAATCTCAATGAGACTTGGTCAGGATGTTAATCTTTACAATATCTTGGCCTAGTTCAACTCTGGGTCACATGCGTCCAAAAACTAGGTCGCTTGATCAAATCTTGGAAAAATGTGTTACGACAGAGTCCACATTTATGACTCAATCGTGATGAAACTTGGTCAGAATCTTATTTTTGACAATTCCTAGGCTAAGTCACATGTGTCCAAAAACTAGTTCACCAGATCAAGTTTTGAACATTGGTTTATCTCAAACTCAGGTGAGCACTACAGGGTCATCTTGGCCTGCTTGTTTTCATTATTTTGTCTGTTATTCTGTTGTTTACCCCTTTTGTAAGCTAGTTTAGCAGGTTTATGTCTTCACTAGTTTCTTTTAGCTTTTACAAAACAATGTCTTAAATTTGTATGTCCCCATCGTCTTGATTCAGTAAAGCATATACAGGAAGTGATTCCACTGTCCTTCAGAACAACCAAATAGATACATGATTGTCTATACAGGTAGTGATTCAACTGTCTTCCCTTTGTCCTTCCAAACAATCGATAGACACATAAGTGTCTAAACTGTTACATAAGTATGCATTTGTAAGACAAAACTCCCAGATGCAGCTAAATTATTCTTTAAGGTGACTAAAATGACTCAAGTATTCTTTTATTCAAATGTCTATCTTACCATCCTTACATGTCAGCTTCTGCAGATTTTACAATTACATCTAGCACCAACATTGCTTGCTTCTACTCTATTATACTTATACAGTTGTTGCCTTCAATCGAGACACATTCTGGGAAAACTGGGCTTGATGCATGTGCGTAAAGTGAGATCCCAGATAAGCCTGTGCAGTCCTCTTGGGCTGATAAGGGACCATAATTTCTGCTTTTATGTAATTTTTTGTTTAAAGGAAATCTCTGCTAAAGAAAAATCCAATGTAGGAGGAAAGTGTTGTCTTTGGTAAGCCTGTGCAAACTGCACAGGCTAATCTAGGATGACACTTTACTCACATGCATTAAGCTCAGTTTTCCCAGAGCAAGGCTAAATCCATATCACCCAACCTTTACATTGACCTTGTCTCACAAATGGGCTATTCATCACCAACCAGAGTAAGGTATCTATGTCAATCATCAAACACAGAGTCTTGTTTTCCTTAGATTTGTATATATACCGGTGGAAATACTGTTTTACTAGTTTTTCTTGCTAACTATTGATTGTGTTGTATTGCACAGTGTTTGATGCTACAGACCAGATGTGTGTGTGTTTATTGCATTATTTATGAAAGGAAATGTGCACATGCAACAGACTTTATATATTATATGTTTACTTGTTTAGCTAATGTATGTGTATTATGTTATTATTAATATTTTACAAAATTGGCAGTTTTCATTTAAAAATGTTTATTTTTATTAGGAAGCACATTATATATCAAAATATGCAATACAATAGGTATTAGAAAAGGATTGATACAGAAGAAATAATTCTGATAGAGTTTATCTTGTCGGGGTGATATTTACACATAATTGGCAGTTTGAGGTTAATATCTCACTTAAAACATCGCCAATTGTGTTCTTTAAGCATAATTTCCCTTTGAACATGCTGCCCATTATTTACAATATTATGAATACAATCCTTATATTAGATGGCTTACTGTCCAATATTAGTTTAAAAGTACAATAAGAACAATTGAATGACGTCACAACAATTTTTAATATACATGTATACAATACATGAATCATAGTATAATAAATATAGAATAAATTTACCATAAATGTGTTTTGTTCCTTATAAGTAGGTTATTTAATTGTGTATGGAATAACATAAAATAAACATAGAGATGTACAAAACCAATTAACCATATTATTTATTGTAATTTTCAGCCCTGGTTGAACACGGCTTCTGTGACCTTGGCCAATTTAGACAAAGTGAAGCCCAGTGTGTACAACTTTGGTCTGGCTGACCCCCAGGACCTGAAGGGCACCAACCTTTCACATAGGAAACCCAAGGATGGCAATGTAGGGGAGGTGACCAGGCCAGAGTTGAACAATAACACTGACTCGAGCAGGGCTGTGAAGGCATGGTAATAATGCATTTGAGACAAGCCCTAGGAAAAAGGGATTTTAATGCATGTGCTTCAAGTGTTGTCCCAGATTAGCCTGTGTAGTCAGCACAGGCTAATCAGAGACAACACCATCCTCTATTTTGGTATTTTGGGTTTAAAGAAATTACCTTCTACACAAAAATCCTGTCTAAGTGGAAGGTGTTGTCCCTGATTAGCCTGTGCTAACTGCACAGACTAATCTGGGACGACGCTTTACGCGTATGCATTAAGCCCTGTTTTCCCGAAGCGGGGTTCATTTGTATTCCATAACATGCTGTCTGAAAAGGCAGAAAAGTTGACCGTACAATATTTGTTGACCAACTGCTATTGGTTTGCACAGTTTGAATATTTTAAATAAATTTACCATGGTTAAAATTTTGAGAAAATTTCTTTTTCTTTAATGGCATTATGTGGCTACCCAGGTTTATGTTTACTCTTTCTTACTACATGTAACAACTACCTCAACTATCCAGGGTAAGCAACCACTCTGTGCCTGAACTTATCAACCAGTACACGTCTGCTACAGCAGCCCTGCCCAAACCTGCCCGCCCAGCTAGTGCTAAATATAGTAATGGCAGACTCCGCCCACCGAGTGGGAAGAAGCCACGCCCCCAGAGTGCCAAGGCAACTGTGGAAGATGGGATTGTGTCAGAAAACTTATTTGGTGGTAAGTTATATAATATATTGTATTTCAAAAATAGAAATAAATAATTAACAACTGATTGATTGACCACATTTTTAGACATTAAAAAAACTGTGCACATTATGAGAAAACACTGGTTGGGCGGCATCTAGGAGAGCCATGTCCGCTAAATAACTTGAACAGTTTAAATCTGATCATAATGAAACTTGTTGATAATGTTTACAGGCATTATATCTCAACCAAGTTTATTAACCACCCAGATAGCTTGAAGCATTTTTTAATTAGGCTCTTGAATCATTAAATATAACCTTTGCCCGCTCTAAATTGTATATTATTTAATATGCTGGTAACTGACATAATGACACACTGCTTTGTTTACGATACAAACATTTATTAATGAAAAATGTATCATAGAAACTGGAATGTGTTAATATGTTTGTTTCATTTGTAAATTCTACTGATGCTCATCAGACATTTAAATAAAACACTTTCTATTTTAATCACATTTGTCAATGCAATACATGGTGTTCATTGAAATAGCTAGCTGATGGTTTTACTTAAGAAAATATCTAAATGAAGTAGAACTGCTGATTAAATTGCAAATCTGTTTATTCAAAATCTAAATCCCAATGTGTCCTGTTTACAGAATGTCCCATTGTTTGTTGACAAGTCTAATACCCAAATGGAAGATTGGCGAAATTATTGCAATTTATAGGTGCAGAGTGTCATAAGTTTCAAATTTTGATGACTTTTATGACTTTATGTTAAGTTACATGTGGAAAGGTGGTGGTTTGGAGTGCTTGTGAGGGCATATTTTAATATTCAAGTTTAGTTTACTATTTGTGTGAAGTGGGTGTAAATTTATGACCTCTTAATTTGATGGTCAAGATATGGAGTTTCACTTTCAACAGTTAGATACCAGGGTATAAGTTGAAAGCAGTGGTGGTGCTTTTTAAACAATGCGATTATAATTTAAAAAAAAATTGGTGCTTACATCAAGTTACATGTATGTGTAGTGTTAATTGGCATATATTCTGTAAACATTATACTTATTTATAGTGATCTTTTTGTTAAAAATTGTAGAATTTGGGATCAAGGATGAATTTGAGGGATAATTATTTTTTTTAGGCATTTTATGTGTTTGTTGAAACACATTGTCTTATGATGTAAGTAAATAATTTTTACATCTAAGAAAATTCTACATTGAACAGAAATTATTTTAACAAAGTTTTACCAGGTTTTGAGCATATATTAAATCATTTATATTTTATAAACACAACTTTGAAATATTTGCTAAAATTGATTAGTTTTTCCTCTTAGCAACATTATAACAATGCGGGACAAATAGTATCAATATATTTTACTGTGTGGAATTTCTTTCAACTGCAATAGTTATAGTACAACAATGCCAGACCATTAAGTGACCATTACTTGTATAGATCAATCATCATGGATGGCCTATATTTCTGTCCATACTTACTGTATATTCCTGCCTTGTGATCAATATGTAAGCCTATATTTCTGTCCATACTTACTGTATATTCCTGCCTTGTGATCAATATGTAAGCCTATATTTCTGTCCATACTTACTGTATATTCCTGCCTTGTGATCAATATGTAAGCCTATATTTCTGTCCATACTTACTGTATATTCCTGCCTTGTGATCAATATGTAAGCCTATATTTCTGTCCATACTTACTGTATATTCCTGCCTTGTGATCAATATGTAAGCCTATATTTCTGTCCATACTTACTGTATATTCCTGCCTTGTGATCAATATGTAAGCCTATATTTCTGTCCATACTTACTGTATATTCCTGCCTTGTGATCAATATGTAAGCCTATATTTCTGTCCATACTTACTGTATATTCCTGCCTTGTGATCAATATGTAAGCCTATATTTCTGTCCATACTTACTGTATATTCCTGCCTTGTGATCAATATGTAAGCCTATATTTCTGTCCATACTTACTGTATATTCCTGCCTTGTGATCAATATGTAAGCCGCGAAAAATAAAACTTTGTGATGGGGACTTATCTGAACTCTAGGACAGAGACTAACATGTTAATGCTTCACTATAAACTAGCAACTAAACACAGAAGGAAATATATCATTGGTAAGTTTCAAGTTGTACAGTCAATAATTCATGCATGCTATGTTAAAAGTTGCTTTGAAATAATCACATTGCACTGTTGTCAGTGTCAGTGTCATTTTCATTAAATTGTATTTGATATGTTTGCTTTTTTGTTAAATTTGTATGCCTGCACTGAGTGGAGGACATTTAGCATTGCACGTGTCAGTAGTTCCTATACCCTTCCGTCCGTACGGAAGCTTGCGTTTTCAGCTGCTCTTTAACTAATGGGTGGATCTCGCTCAATATTTCAAAGTTGAATGACCTTAATGTATAGATGATGGAAAGAAAGGAAAATTGGCTGTGACAATTTTTGTGGGCAGAATTATGGCCCTTTATCGGTTTCTCCACAACAGAATATATATTCACAATTTTTTGTATTTTTTTAACTCCTCTTACTGCTTTTGCAGAATTATGGCCTTTTGTAAGTTTTTCCACAATGGAATATATAGTCCCACAATTGGGTGTTTTCAACTCCTTTAACTGCTTTGCAGATTTTTCTCAAACTTTTGCATCAGAATGACCTTATTGTGTTGTTGATAGATAAGAAAGGAATTTTGACTGTGACAAGTTTTTGTTGAATAATGGCCCTTTGTCTTTTTGTTCACTGTAGAATATAACATTATAGTGGATTGTCTGTGTCCAAACATTTGTTTTGGAGTCTTCAGTGTCTGTGACACATTTCTTGTTTTTTTCTTTATTTGCATGCTCTTTGCAAAAGCTTTTAGGAGAGAACTATAAACCACATTGAATTATTTTGAAATAAGATAACGAACAGAAATTATTCTTAACAAGTATGGTAGCCATTCTATACATGAATATATGAAAACTCTTTCAGTGCAAAAACACAATTATTTACTGGGCAATAAACAAATGAGAACTCTTTTATGTAGAAGTTGCTATAATAAAAAGCTCCTCATCTCCAAGACTTCAGAAAGAATTACCGTAATTACTGTAAGTTTTCGGACACTTAAAAATTTGGTGTCCGAAAATTGAGACAAAAGTTCAGGTGCTCGAAATTTTTAAGACACTCTAACGATATTGCCTTGATGTTTGGATACGGGTATAGGGGCAATTGCTTCAATGAATAATTGCACATGCTTATAAAAAACCACGTCGTACAATATAAATTACTTTTATATAAGTTTCACTTTAAGCTGTAGGGTAAAACCATTGTCAATTACTGGTATACATAGTCGTTTACCCAATAACGTAAATGTAATGGTCCACTGCCCAGTTTTATTACCTTAATCTGGTTGCAAATGATCCAAGTGTCACCAGATAAGCGCTACAGGGCAGAATTCTGGTGAAATAGCATTGTAAAATAAACTGTCCGAAACTTAAGAGTCATTAATTATGGACTCAAACCTGTATGTTTGAAAATTTGTAGTAACGAAAAATAATCATTTTGTCTACAACGTAATGCCTGAGTAACTTATCAACATTATTTAAATATCTTACACAAAATTGACAAAGACTCCAATTCAGTTGCAGAAATACACATGCAAAGATGCATTTACAAAATCAAAGTTTAAAAAGAGCTCAAGTAAAAGTGAATGTGGATGCAATGTTCAATACATAACTTGACTTGTTGCCATGTTCATACATGGATATTACCTGTGTAATTATTTGAGGTGTTGTTTCCAGTGAAAGGAGCGAAGTATGACCCGAATGGACGGCCCCCCAAGGGTGTGCCCCAGGGTCATGGGCTGGGCTGGGTGGGGCCCCCAGCAGGGCTCAAGTACCCAGACAGACCACCGGATGGTGAGTTATGGCAGAAGGTTTGATTAAGCCCCGTTCTGGAAAAATTGGACTTTATGCATTTGCGTAAAGTATCATCCCAGATAAGCCTGTGCAGTCTGCAAATGCTAATCAGGGACGACACTTTCCACCTAGACACAATTTTCATTAAGAATAAGAAGAGACTTCCTTTAAATGTAAAACTCCATTTAAGCGGAAAGTGTCGTCCCTGATTAGCCTGTGCGGACTGCTTAGGCTTATCTGTGAAGACACTTAACACACTTACATGAGACCCAGTTTTCTCACAACGAGGCTCGATGGGTCTTGGCAGGATCCAGCAAGTCAGTTAGCAAGTCTATTGTATAAGTTTATTACAGTTTCAATTTTTAGCTCACCTGAGCACATTGTGCTCATTGGGAGCTTTTAGGACACTGTCATGTTGGTCGTACGTTAGTGCGTGCATGAGGTGGTTGCGTTTACTTTTTCTTCTAATTACTTCTCCTCCCTTACCTCTTGACAGATTTTAACAAAACTTTACAGGAATAATCCTAGGGTTATCCTCTTTCAAAGTTGTTTATATCGATCTAGTCCATTGCATATGTAGGTAACCAGAGCTAAAAATAGATTTACTTAACTTAAAAAAATGTCTTCTTTAAAACCAAAAGGGTCAGGGCTTCTATATTTGGTCTGTAACATCATCTAGTGATCCTCTACTTCGTTTTTTCTAATCATGCCCCTGGGGTTAAAACTTGTCATGCCCCAGTGGTGATATGATTTATATAGTATTATATCATAAATAACTTTTAAAATCTTCTTCTATGAAACCGCACGGGTCAAGGGTTCAATATTTGGTGGGTAACATCATATGATGCTCTACAAATTGTGTTCAAATAATGCTCCTGGGGTCAAAATTGGCCCTTCCCTTGGTGTTACTTGTTTTGCTTATATGTATTTATTGAAAACTTAAAAAAATCTGTTCTGAAACTTCATGGCCAAGAGGTTTGGTATGTAATATTGTGTGCTGGTTCTCTACATAGTTTGTTCAAATAAAGCCCCTGGGGTTAGAACTGGACACGCCAATGGGTCAAAATGTTTATATAGACTTATATAGTAACTTCTAATAATCTTCTCTGAAACCATTAACATCATGCAGACTGCACATGCTAATCTGGGATGAAATTGTAGGCACATGCAATAAGCCCAGTTTTCCCAAAGCACAACTCAAATAATGTTATACAACTGCACTGTTTATAAGAAATTGCCTTACAATACCCAGGCAAGAGCTGGACGATGGAGCTGCCGATAGATGATGACCTTGAGGGGGAGAAAGGTCAAGATCATATAGGAGGGCACTCTGGCACAGCGTTCAATCATGAGGTACCCCCAGCCCCACATGGCACACCGGAGCCCTCCTCACCAGAACCACTTGAAAAGTGAGTAGTCATCATGCGTGCTTGTTTTTCCAATAAGCCATTAGATGTTCAAACTCAAGAATAATAATTATTTATTTAGTCACTTTCGGTTTGAATTTCTGGAAGAAATTAATTTACTAGGCACTATATAAGTTTTTCATGTCAGTGTTGCCTACATACAGTAAGTTTTATTTTATACTCTGAAATATTACAGAATATAAATACTTTTAAGTATTTAAAATAACATGCAATGACATTCAAAACATTTAAAACTTATTAAATAATGTTTTAAATAATACAGTTACTTTTATATAACGTAAAGTGTCTCCAGGAGGACCAGTATTATGACTGCTTTTTCAGGACAAAGAGAATATTTGAGCTGTACATTGGAGACCCTTACAATAACCAAGAAGACAATGATGCAGACTTGTATGAAAGCTCCGATGAGGAGGACCTCTTTCTTCCATCCTCTCCTGTCAATCACTATGAGCACACCCCACATGGCCACGCCTCCGGGGCACAGACAGGCCACACCTCCAGTGGACAGACAGCCAATCAGAGGGAGTCTTTGAGGCTGGAGCTGCCCACTGCTGAGGATGAATTTGATGAAATTGATGAGGTGGACACTGAAAGGTAGCAGAACAACCTCTGTGTAGTTTGAGATAAGCCTTGTTCTGAGCAAACAGGTTTTAATGTACAGGCTTATCTGGGACAGCACTTTAATGTACAGGCTTATCTGGGACACCACTTTAATGTACAGGCTTACCTGGGACACCACTTTACGCACATGCATTCATCCCTGTTTTCTGAAAGCATGGCTCAAATATAACATTTGTTTATAAGCATTTGTAATATGTTTTTCTTGCGGTATTTGGCTCATTTCAGAGTGGTGACTATAATTTTATATCTTAATATCAATGAAAAATATATGATAACAGCAGTGTTTCATGGGTTCATAATATATGGCCTTTTTCATGTAAGCTTTGTTACATTTTATCATAATTTTATCCATGTATCAGGATTATAGTTTTTAATTTTTTAAACAAAAATCGCAATCTTGGTGATCTGACGTTGGGTGTTTCTTATGCACGATATACTTGTGAAACTGTTGTGTTATTTATCTTGCAGATTATTGGCTGAAGCAGAATCCGTTTCCCAGCAGTTTGACCTCCAGAGTATCATAGCTGCAAACAGGAATCTCCAAGCCAATCAGAATCAGTCTGCAGTGCATAGCTCTACCCACCTTCATCAGTCATCCAATCAGAATGAACTAGATGGAAATCATTATTCCTCTGGAAAAGAAAGCCCTTCCTTGGATGTAAATACTAGCAAGAAAAAAGCTGAGGAGCTTGTAAGCAAAATTATACATGAAAATGGATTACAATTTGACAAGCAGGCCAAATATGGTCACCCTGACAAAGGTCGACATGAAAGGTCAGGGGTCAAGTTCAACGAGGACGTGACCACAGTGAACATCACTCCAAGAAACATGGGCAGAAAGGTGGAGGACCTCCATCACAGCAAGAAGAAACATGGCCACCATAAACCAGACAACTTTGTGGACCTTATTGAAATCAAGAACAGGATTGAACCAGTTTTGAGCACTGGCAAAGCAGAATTTTCTGAGCGAGAAAATCTTTCACCAAAGTCCAAACAAAGCATACAGTCCAGACCACCTTCTGGTAAACATGGCTCAATGCTCAACGAGGCAAATCATGTCCAGCCCTCGCAAAGTAACTTAAAAAGCAGTGGCGTTCAACGTGTGACTGCAACACATGGACCAGGCCAAAATAAGCAGCCCCCTCAAAACAGGCCTAGATCTGCACCATTGAATCGCTCAGCAAAACCTATAACCACAGTGACTGTTGACTATGGCGAAATAGAACCCAAAGTAGAAGAAAAACCCAAAGGTGACAAAAAGAAAGTAAGAAAAGAAAGAGATGATGTTTTAACCATGATGCAAGCGCTGTCCATGGATGAAAGTGATTCCAATGCATTTCTTAAATCAGTCCTTGAGAAAAAGGCAAAAAATCATTATAAATTGGCAAATGAACAGTTGTTAAAGCAACACTCTAGTGAAACCACTGCAACCAATTTAGTTAGCGCTCCAATTGTATACAAATCAGATCCTGAGAAAAACTACTATGAAATTTCGAGACATTCAAGTTTATCTCAGGCTGACATGGATCTTAGAGGTGAGGTACAAACAGTACCAAGTGGTACAGTTATGAAGACTACAAAAACAATAGAATTTGATGAAATAGAACCCAAAGAGATAGCAGTCAAATGTGCTCTTGATCCACATGTTGTAATCAGTAAAGAAATGGAAATATCAGTTACTTCAAACCATGATTTAAAATCTAGAAAACCATCTAGAAGACCTTCAAGTGCAAAGGTTAGTTTTACCCTAGTTGTATTGTTATTTGATAGTACAGATTTATACTTACATGTAACAATTATTACTTACATGTAAAAAAAAAGAAGCTTTTATCAGATTAAGGGGTTTGAAACAGCAATAATTAAGAATAGCCTATTCCAAATTAAATATTGTGTTTACTGAAGAAGTAAATAGGGACTAAAAAACACTTTGAAACAAACAGGAATTCAGATAAACCATGTTCAAAATAACAGTGATCTGCTCTAAATAATTCAGTGAACATTATAATTTAAAAGTATGTACTATTTATATTTGATAAGTTATGATATGAATGGTCATGGTATTTAAAATATAAATGAATGACCAACAAAATGTGCTTGCTAGCCTCCAGTGCCCAAGAAACCCACAGAAGATGAAGGTCATGATAGACCGGGGTCAAGGCTGGGATTTGTTGCCATGGAAACTGACCTTTCACCAAGAGAGGGAACAGAAAATAAACCAAAGGTATCGTATATTATGATTTAAAAGTCTTTAAATGCGCTCATGAAAACGTCACAAGTAATACAATCCTTAGACATCAGTACACATAATGTTACAAATGAGATAAACTGAATAAAAAAATGAAATTCAAAACTGCAGCAGATGAATAATAACACATGAAAAAAAGGAAAATTAAAAGGAATCGGATGCTTACAAATAAAATGGCTAAAATACATTAAATCATTTTTGCCATAATTATCAATTAAAAAAGTCCATGTTGTACTCCTAGCTGCCTACTTCACACTTCACACATTTCCTTCCTGGTTCCAGAGGCCCACATCTGCCCCAGTGTATCGGAGACCAGTTTCAGCATCGCTGAAGAACAAGCAGATGAAAGACAGGCTGTTACAAGAGCGCCGGGAGAAGCAGGCGAGGTCTGCAGCCGGGGACCAGAAATCCGGTCAAGTTGAGACAAGGTCAACATTTGTGGACAAACAGTCCAGTTCAGTTGAGACAACATACAGGGACCAGTTATCCGGTCTAGTTGACACAGGGTCAACATTCGGAAACCAGAAGTCCAGTCCAGCCAAGACAGAGTCCATGTCCGCTCCAACTGACTACACACGGCAGACGTCAACCAGTAAGAAGGTGTCAAAGAGAGAGAAGGATGAGAGAGAGAGGGTCATAGACAATCTTCTGGAAAGAACCAAATCACTGCTAGATGTAGAAGAGAAGGCAGCCAGTGAGGTAATAACTATAACTGCAAATGAATTTCTTTCCTGTTGTCCCCTTAAGACTCAGATAAGGACTTTGACGCATTTAGTCCTTTGGAAAATAAATAAAATTTAAGAGATTCAAGTTTTAAAGGCTTCATTTCTAACCCTTCTTTACTGATTACAAGCAAACAGCATGAATCCTGAACAGACTGCGAGTTATGCATGTAGCCATGTTCACTTTGCATCTGAGTGGGACTGGGTAAATGTTTTTTAGACCATATGTTTTTTGTTAATATAGATTGTTAAAAAATTTAAGTCAAGAAATTCATTGATATTTTTCACAGCTTGTTGACTTGCACCTTTAAAGTGATGTTGCTGTCTTGCTTGCCATTCAGTCATGCCTGATTTCTATTTCCACATTCATAGCAAATGTTATACTGAATAATGAGCATGCTTTAATCCTATACATCTGCATCCCTTATGTGTTCTCGATTCAGAATGTTGCGGTTCCTGACCCTACACGTGAACCAAAGCAGAGAAAACCTCGCCCAATGTCAGCACATGTCGGTTCCATATCTACGTATGTACTCAATAAGAGATGAATTTTAACTATTATTCCCAGTTCTAACATTAAATATTATCAAGCTCAAATCAAAACCCATTTAATACAGTTAAAACTTAGCGTATGTGTATTCTGGTATGCTCATTTTATATTATTTTTAATTTTATACCAATGTATAACTCACACCAAGTTTTAAAAAAAGGTTTGATTGCGGGGCAAACATGAAACAAGTGTGCCTAAATACATGACTGTCTACTGTATAAAACTTCAAAGGATTGTAGTAACCGTTGTTCTTAGAAAATATTATCTGATGCATGTATTGATAGCTGTCTTATACCCTGTACTGAATGTTTCAGCTGCCTGGGCCATTCTAGGAAGGCTACCACGCCGGTTGGAAAGAGACCAGTGTCGGCTTCCACTGCCAAAAATGATAGTATGTTTATGTTCATAGAACAATATATAGGCCTTTGACTGATGCGCTTGCATTGCAAATGAAGCTGACTAGTCATACAAATGTGAACCGCTTTTTTTATTAACCATGGCTTAAGTTTGAAGACATTTTTTGTACGTGCCTTAACATCACTATGTGTGCTATGATCTGTAGAACTAGTTAATAAAAATTGCTGATTTTGGACAGTGATAAATTGACCAGGGATAACCAAAGCTCTGTGATTTAGAAAATTAACCATGGTTTTCATTAACCAATAATTAATTGTTTGAACATCTCGGCCTTGCATTTTTATTTTTAGCTCATCTATTTTATTTTTTTTTAAATTATGAGCTATTGTCATCACCTGAGTGTCGGCGTCGGCGTCTGCGTCCGGTTTAGTTTTGTTTTTAGGTCCACTTTTCTCATAAAGTATCAAAGCTATTGCATTCAAACTTGGTACACTTACTTACTATCATAAGGAGACTGGGCAGACAAAGTAACATAACTCTGACTGGCATTTTGACAGAATAATGTGCCCTTTTATACTTAGAAAATTGAAAATTTGGTTAAGTTTTGTGTTTAGGTCCACTTTATTCCTAAAGTATCAAGGCTATTGCTTTCATACTTGCAACACTTACTAACTATTATAAGAGGACTGTGCAGGCAAAGTAATGTAACTCTGACTGGCATTTTGACAGAATTATGGTCTCTTTATACTTAGAACATTGAAAAATGTGTTAAGTTTTGTGTTTTGGTCCACTTTACTTCTAAAGTATCATAGCTGTTGCTTTCAGACTTGAAACACTCCCTAACTATCATAAGGGGACTGTACAGGACAAGTTGCATAACTCTGGATGGCATTGTGACAGAATTATGGTCCTTTTTTGACTTAGTAACTTTGGTATTTGGTTAAATTTTGTGTTTTGATCCAATTTTCTTCTTAAGTATCAAGGCTATTGCTTTCAAACTTCAAATACTTTCTTACTATTATGAGGGTACTGTACCTGGCAAGTTGAATTTGACCTTGACATTTGAATGACCTTGACTGTCAAGGTCAAATTATTAAATTTTGCTAAAATTGCCGTTACTTCTTTATTAATGATCAAAATTGATTCATACTTTGACAAAACAACCCTTACCTTACATACCACAAAAGACTCCAACCAAACCATCCCCCACGCCCCACCCCAGAATCTCCCCCCATTTTTTTTTATTTTTTTTTCTTATTTTTGAAAGATCATCTTATAAATGACCACACTATACCCCTCTCAACCCCC
>VMBQ01000787.1:0-15120 GCA_007657795.1 Dreissena rostriformis
GTAATCAAAGTATCAAATGTAAGGGTTTCCATTTATTCGCGACAAAGTTGAAAGTTAACTTTGATTATATAAAATATGTGTAAATATATTTTGATAAAACCTAACATTAAACTTACGTCCTCTAAAAGACCTCCAATGCAGTCATTAAACATAATGCTCATCTTTACGCCAAAGTAGTTACATTTCCTAAGTAAATACGGTTATAAACCATACATGGGGTAAAAACATGATTGTACAAATATCAAACGAACTACGTTATTGAATATACATCAATAAGATATAATATCTCACTGGAAAACGTTTAGCTTGCAATTAAGCTGACATTCAGCACCCCTTGTTGTAGACTGTTCAGCACCCCTTGTTGTAGCCTGTGGATTGGTAAGGGAGATTACACTGTGTACACCGTATCCCGTCTGGGCTTCCCCCACATTGCTGGTATCAAGGCATGCAGTGTTGAATCGAAATGTGACGACAGTCTAAAATTGATCAAGAATATTTAATACGGCTTGATAAGTGCTTATTAAAGATCCATCAACACTCAAAATCAACGAATACTTAGTAACATTGATTTAACGAGAAAATGCTCGTTTTTATTTTTTCTGAGACAATATATTCCATTTGAATTTCTCGCGACGATATCTGAACATTTACGAGCGAGCGAACGCAAGATTGGCTTCGGGCAGCGTCGAAAGCATGACGTAGGTCTCATGAATAATCATTAAGTTATATATTAGCGGAGCTCAAGCGAGGACGTCCTGTTCTTAGCGATTCAGCAAGAAAAAAAAAGAGAGCGTGCACAAATTCAAGTGTATGTGGGGAAATACATAATTGAATTGAACTGCTTCAAGGAAAGAATGGGGTTTTCCCATGATTTTGAAGTTGCCCGTTATCTATTATAAATAATACACATAATGTGTTAAGATATAAGATAAGAAGTTGCCCGTTATCTACGGACCTAGTAGAAAGCACAGATACGTGCGCACCAATTAGACCTATCCCGGAATTCGCATGAGTTTCGAAAAATCCACTAATCACCCGGTACAAAAACAACGCTGGTCCACTTTATCAACCAATGATAGCTTAATTTAAATAATAACGGTTCATACGGTGTGTGATTATAAATGGGTCAGCTTTATTTGTACCAGTGTTTTTTTTTCAAAAGGCCGCTTTTCCGGGATACATATATTATGCACATTAACGCAAACCGAATGAATCCGATCCTGACTCGAGATCATCCGTAAAACGAAACAAGATGACATCGTTGCAGAATGTTTGTATTTCAACGTTTTTACAACAATGTTACTTGTTTTAGGGTCTACCTATTGTAGTAAACTTGCGTATGGCACTTTTTGTTGTTGGAAGTTTTTATATAGCATAATATTATTCGGCAGTGTTTATGCCTTCTTAATATTTTCCGTCCTACACATGTTTTTAAGTTAATGGAATTGAATTGAGTTGTTAGAATAATAATTATTATTGTTTTAAATTGATTAATATTCGTATATAATTTGAATGAATTTGTGTTACTTAGAGAATTGTCTTCGTTATCGTCTACATCTACGTCTTCGTATTCGTCGTACGTATGAAAAATAAACTATAGAAAAGACGCATGTCCCAGTGATGCTTATCCACATGATGTGATTTATTAACAGCATGTATACGCTTTAAATTGCAAACGAAAATAGATGCCAGCGTTTTATTACACTAACAAGCATCATCATGAGTGCCAGAGCTCTACGAAGAATACTATATATATTTTTTGTTTTTATTTAAAATAACAATATTTCATAATAATAATTGAGTACGAGTAGTAGTATAAACATATTGTCCGAACTGTAGCTTCATCATTTCTGATGTTGGCCGATTTTAAGATTCATCATTCCGTATGTTGTTCGGACTCAAGCTTTATCATTCCTCATGTTGTCCGAACTGTAGCTTTATCATTCAGCATGTTGTCTGGACTGTAGCTTCATCATTATGCATGTTGTCTGGACTGCAGCTTCATCATTCTGCATGTTGTCTGGACTGTAGCTTCATCATTCTTCATGTTGTCTGGACTGCAGCTTCATCATTATGCATGTTGTCCCGATTGTAGCTTCATCATTCCTCATGTTGTCTGGACTGTATCTTCATCATTCGACATGTTGTCCGGACTGTAGCTTCATCATTTAACATGTTATCTGGACTATAGGTTCATCATTTAACATGTTGTCTAGATGGTAGCTTCATCATTCCACATGTTGTCCGGACTGTATCTTCATCATTTAACATGTTGTCTGGACTATAGCTTCATCATTTAACATGTTGTCTGGACTGTAGCTTCATAATTCCGCATGTTGTCTGGACTGTAGATTAATCATTCCACATGTTGTCTGGACTATAGCTTCATCATTTAACATGTTGTCTGGACTGTAGCTTCATCATTTCACATGGTGTATGGACTTTAGCTTCATCATTCCACATGTTGTACGGACTGTAGCTTCATCACTCCACACGTTGTCTCGACTGTAGCTTCATCATTCCGCATGTTGTCTGGACTGTAGTTTCATCATTCCATATGTTGTCTGGACTGTAGGTTCATCATTCCATATATTGTCTCGACTGTAGTTTCATCATTCCACATGTTGTCTGGACGGTAGCTTCATCATTCAACATGTTTTCTGGACTGTAGCTTTATCATTCCACATGTTATCCGGACTATAGCTTCATCATTTCAAATGTTGTCCGGTCTGTAGCTTCATCATTTAAAATGTTGTCCAGACTGTTGCTTCATCATTCAACATGTTGTTCGACTGTGGCTTCATCATTCCATACGTTGTCTGGACTGTAGTTTAATCATTCCATATGTATTCCGGACTGAAGCTTCATCATTCCACATGTTGTGTCGACTGTAGTTTCGTCATTCCACATGTTGTCTGGACGGTAGCTTCATCAATCAACATGTTTTCTGGACTGTAGCTTCATCATCCAGCATTTTGTATGAATTGTAGCTCCATCATTCCGCATGTTGTCTGGACTAAAGCTGCATCATTCCGCATGTTGTCCGGACTGTAACTTCATCATTCCGCATGTTGTATGAACTGTAGCTTCAACAATTCCGCATCTTGTTTGGACTGTAGCTTCATCATTCCGCATGTTGTCTGGACTGTAACTTCATCATTCCGCATGTTGTATGAACTGTAGCTTCACCATTCCGCATGTTGTCTGGACTGTAGCTTCATCATTCTGCATGCTGTCTGAACTGTAGTTTCATCATTCCGCATGTTGTCTGAACTGTAGCTTCATACTTCCGCCTGTTGTCTGGACTGTAGCTTCATCATTCCACGTGTTATCCGGACTGTAGCTTCATCATTACACATGTTGTCCGGACTGTAGCTTCATCATTCCACATGTTGTCTGGACTGTAGCTTCCTCATTCCACATGTTGTCCGGACTGTAGCTTCATCATTCCACATGTTATCCGGACTGGAGCTTCATTATTTCGCATGTTGTCCTGACTGTAGTTCCATCATTCCGCATGTTGTCAGGACTTTAGCTTCACTGTTCCGGATGTTGTCTGAACTGTAACTTCACCATTCTGCATGTTTTCTGGACTGTAGCTTCATCATTCCGCATGTTGTCTGGACTGTAGCTTCATACTTCCGCCTGTTGTCTGGACTGTAGCTTCCTCATTCCACATGTTGTCCGGACTGTAGCTTCATCATTCCACATGTTATCAGGACTGGAGCTTCATTATTTCGCATGTTGTCCCGACTGTAGTTCCATCATTCCGCATGTTGTCAGGACTTTAGCTTATTCAATCCGCATGTTGTCTGAATTGTAGCTTCATCATTCCGCATGTTTTCTGGACTGTAGCTTCATCATTCCGCATGATGTCTGAACTGTAGCTTCATCATTCCGCATGTTGTCTGAACTGTAGCTTCATCATTTCGCATGTTGTCTGTACTGTAGCTTCATCATTCCACATGTTGTCCGGACTGTAGCTTCATTATTCCGTATGTTGTCTGAACTGTAGCTTCATCATTCCGCATGTTGTCTGTACTGTAGCTTCATCATTCCACATGTTGTCCGGACTGTAGCTTCATCATTCCACATGTTATCCGGACTGTAGCTTCATTATTTCGCATGTTGTCCTGACTGTAGCTTCATCATTCCGCATGTTGTCCGGACTGTAGCTTCGCTGTTCCACATGATGTCTGGACTGTAGCTTCACCATTCCGCATGTTGTCTGGACTTTAGCTTCATCATTCCGCATGTTGTCTGTACTGTAGCTTCATCATTCCACATGTTGTCCGGACTCTAGCTTCATCATTCCACATGTTGTCTAGACTGTAGCTTCATCATTCCACATGTTATCCTGACTGGAGCTTCATTATTTCGCATGTTGTACCGACTGTAGTTCCATCATTCCGCATGTTGTCAGGACTTTAGCTTCACTGTTCCGCATGTTGTCTGAACTGTAACTTCACCATTCTGCATGTTTTCTGGACTGTAGCTTCATCATTCCGCATGTTGTCTGAACTGTAGCTTCATCCTTCCGCATGTTGTCTGAACTGTAGCTTCATCATTCCGCATGTTGTCTGTACTGTAGCTTCATCATTCCACATGTTGTCCGGACTGTAGCTTCATCATTCCACATGTTATCCGGACTGTAGCTTCATTATTTCGCATGTTGTCCTGACTGTAGCTTCATCATTCCGCATGTTGTCCGGACTGTAGCTTCGCTGTTCCGCATGATGTCTGGACTGTAGCTTCACCATTCCGCATGTTGTCTGGACTTTAGCTTCATCATTCCGCATGTTGTCTGTACTGTAGCTTCATCATTCCACATGTTGTCCGGACTCTAGCTTCATCATTCCACATGTTGTCTGGACTGTAGCTTCATCATTCCACATGTTGTCCGAACTGTAGCTTCATCATTCCGCATGTTGTCCGGACTTTAACTCCATTGTTCCGCATGTTGTTTGAAATGTTTCTTCACAATTCCGCATGTTGTCGTTAGCTTCATACTTCCGCATGCAAGTTTAAATTTAACTCCTTAACGTTCAGCATGTGGATGTGACAAGTCGCTTAGAAGATATGTTTACCTAGCTGGAATTTAGAGGTAACATTTAGGGGTCATTCATTTGGGAAACAGTATGGTGTTATGCTTCTTGCATTCTTCGTCCGGTGATAATTAAAACAATTGTAAATAAAACTGTTTTACTTTAAGTTGTATCTATATATGGTTTTATTTTATGCAATAATTGTAAACAGTGCCAATGTCGTTCCTATAATATATATATTGTTTTGCTTATCCGTTTAATAAATCCAAAAGTGAAAAAAAAGCATGCTAGACAGGTCGAGATTTTTTTTATTGAATCATCGATTTATCATAAATTAAATCAACCATAAACACACCACGTCTTATAATGGACAAAATTATTGTAACGTGTGGGTTATAAAATAATTTTGTATTCATTTTGCAATTTCCTTTGAAAATATGTATTACTTAAATAGCTGGGAAAATATATACATGTATATGGTTTTTGTTCATATGATTTGTCATAAGAGCGTACGTGGGCAGTAAAAGAGACTCAGTTTTACAATTCATAGGACTGTTAATAACAAAGTCAAATATCCTCTACACTTCCCGTCGAGTATTTATGCCAGTCTCGTGTTTAAACCACACGACATAAAACAATATATATAAACACTGTTTTAAGACATCGTTTTGGTTCTTATCAAGCGGCATATCGCTACACATATAAATAGCAAAACATGTGTTATTCTTGAATGCCGGGCAGATACCCTCCCAGACAAAAAACCTCCCGTCAGTTTTATAGGAGCCGGACAAAAACCCTCCCATGAAAAAACGGTGGCGGACAAAAGCCCTCCCGTGAAATCAGATCCACGAATTCAAGTACCAACGATTATTACAGATTTGACAAGTTTAACGAGGCATGTTTTACTTTATTTTTATTTGTGGACAATATGCATTTAAATATTGTCTACAAAAATGCAGTTGAAAACGTTACAGTCAAAGATAAATTAAATAAGTAATTCAGATAATTTAGTTACATGCAAACGCATTGTTAATTGTTAACAGAATTTCACTTTCATTTTTGCAAGGTTTTCAGAAAGTCCCCGGGAAGCACGTTTTTTTGCATGAATGCGCGTATATCGCGATTAAGCGTTGCTCTGTATCGTATTGCATTCAATCTAAATTTAAATTCACTTGTCTATAAATTGCCTCACTTTATGTTTTAATTGATGTTGCTAATATATTGAATTATCGGATATATATGCACATTAGAAAAGCGGTATGTATACAGTTAATCGATACACATCTTCTTCTTTTAATTTCACATCCCTGAAAACACAATACACACAATGGGTAAATTTTTCGGATTAATGAATGCAACACTGTGTGAACAAATTACCTTGTCAGTGTTTAATTTCTTTCACGGGAGGGCTTTTGTGCGCCCCCGTTTTTTTCATGTGAGGATTTTTGTCCGCCCCCGTTTTTTTCATGGGAGGGTTTTTGTCCGCCCCCGATGAAAATGACGGGAGGAATTTTGTCCAGGAGGGGTTTAATCCGTACTCCGTAATTATTGTATGATACACCACACCATATTATACATATATACAAATTATATTAAAATCTGATTTTTGATTCAGCATCTTTAAGCTTTCTATGCGTCTTTGATCTACGCAGACTTTCCTAGATGGTCATGTGGTTTTTTTCAAACCAGAGTGTAGCTTTCTCAGCCATAAAATGCCGTGACTATAAGGATATAACTGGTTGTTACCATCCTTCAGTCTTTTTTTTAAGGAAACTTAGCATTTGTTCGTGCTGTAACTATATCTTGATAACCTCGCACGTATCACAGAATAAAGAACACAACACAAAATTAAAAAAAAAAACATTTACTGGGATAGCTGATTTACAAGTATGATGTGCACATACTTATGCCTGTCACTATCATTTTGAATGATATGCCCTTTTAATTCACAATGACGCGGTGTAAGCGTTCTGTGTCGCTTGCCGTTCTAAACGGTTCAATGAACATTAAGTGTCACATTCTTCATCGAAATATAATTTCCCGTTGTGTTTTTGGCTTCAGTATGAGTTTTTCGTTATATAAATTTGCAATTTGCTATTGATGCCGTAACATACTATAGTAAATAGTCTTGCGTTTGATAATCTTTTCCAGTTTTCTCTCCATTCACGTGCAATATGTGTGATAATGGTACATGTTTTTAGAACATCACTATTATTTGACTCATACATATGTTTAAATTATCGAAACTACAAAATGTAGCTCTTTGGCTATAAAGTGGTTTCACACTATTGGTACCTATATAAATTTAATAAATTTTAAGTTGTCATGTACTCGAAGATTAGAATCCCTTTGTTAAGGAATGTAAGATTTAAACAAACGAAATGCGTATTAATAGCTGCGATAGGAAAAAAACACAAGAGACCTGCTATCATTATCAATACAGTGTCTGACAATCACTACTTTAAGGTTTTGAAATTTCAAGAAAGCATCATATTCATACTATTACTTGGACAATTGTGTGAAGCATAAAAAGTATTTTGAAGTATTTTTGAAATGTGTGGATATATGCGATAGGTTTAAATTAGCATACTGTAAGTTGATCAAAAATGTTTGTTTTTTTAGGAAATTCAACTGTCGAATCGTACATGGGAAAAAGAGACATTATATCATTCAATCTCGATATAGGAAGATTGTAATCGTCTTGGTTTCCTATGTTATAACATGATATACTAGCGAACTTCTGTTGGAACAAGTGAGATAAATATGTTGGAGTCAAGCGAGTGTGGATTTTGTAAAAAGTTACGTGTGTATTACCAGTTTGGTACTTTTCAAAACAACAAAATCTATCACGACTTCAGCATTTTTCAAGAAAGTGGTTTGATCAAAGAAATAACGGAACTATATGAGTAATATGATCCGATTTAGAAAATACATTTAAAATATAATTAAAATAAATCAGATGAACGTTGTTTCTAGTTTATTTATATATATAAGTATATTAAAACTTGACGTCCATTTCGAACAAAAATTGACTTACAATCAATTTAAATTTTTTAAATAATTAAAAAAAAATGAATCCTACTTAAGGGTTAAATAAAGGTATGGTAGATTAAACACGACGTTATCTTTAATAATAATTTGACTTCAATTGAATGACATTTACAGAAGTGTAATTAAACGGTGACGACAATTATATATAATTTGGATTTAACAACGAATACAACGAAACTTTTAATGTAGTGACGCGGGGAGGCAAAATCGTTTATTATACAATGATTTTATTTTTAAATATAATGATCATAATTTACATCAGTCATGTACTCAGCATCATCATCAATCACTTGACCGGGTTGGCCGTTGGGGGGAAATGAGGGACGAGGATACAGAAATCTTCCTCCAGTCAGGTCTGCTGTGTGCTGCTGATAGTAAATAATTCATGGGAAGGGATGTCCACTCGTAAACATTGTCCATCCAACTTTTCCTCTGACGGCCTCGACGTCGATCTCCCTCTAGCGTGCCCTGGAGAACAGTCCTGCACGGAGAGTCATGCCTAGAGACGTGTCAAAACCAAGACAGCTTTTGTCGTTTGACGGTCGCAAGTAGGGGCTCTTGTGGACCAACAAGTGTTGCAGTCATATTCCGGACATACTCGTTGGTCTTGTGCTCCGTTTAGGAGATGCGGGGCAGTCTTCGGAGACATTTATGTTCAAATGCCTGTATCCTGGGTTTTGTGTCCGCGTGTAGCGTCCATGTCTCGCAGCCGTAGAGTAGGATGAAGACTACGAGGGACTTGTAGAGCCTGTACTTGGTGGGGAAGCTGATGGAACTGCTTGTCCACAACCTAATCAATCTGGCCATCGTTGCGGTCGCCATTGCAATTCTTGTTTGGACCTCAGCGGTACTAGTACTATCGTTGGACATGGTTTCACATAAGTACTTGAAGCTTGTCACTTCTTCTAGCTTCTCGTCATTTATGGTGCACTGATGTTGGTCGAGCTGTTCACCATCATCTTTGACTCCTCCGTGCAGGCCTCCATCCCGTATGCTCCTTCTCTTTCAAAGAGTCTGTTTGTGAGATTCTGAAGTTCACTGCTGGTGCCACCCATGAGGTCAATGTCATCAGCGAATCTCAATTTGGAGATGGGTCTTCCATCGATGGAGATCGAGATGTGCTGGTCATGGAAAACGTAATAATTTATTGTTATTTCTCAGTATAACGGTATGTTAACCATAGTTTAAAGTATATTGTCAGGTCTGCTTTGTCATTTTAAGACTGTTACAAATCGTATATGTTAACAGAGTGATTTGTAATATCTCAATACTTCGGATATATTAATTTCATACAGCTGATATATAGAAACATATCATAATGGTAAATCAAGGACGAGAGGTTGTTTGAATATACTTGTTTTGGTTCTACTTTGCTATGTCCACGTTTCATTAAGGTTTCTCTGGTTTAAATTTAAAAAAAATTGCTTGTTCAAAGAAAATTATATTGAAATGATTTTTGTGTGTTATGGTGCAACTGTTTATATACACGTTAATATTTTATAACTCTTTGTTAAGTGTGGGTGTCGAACCCAGAATGCTTTGCATCCATCGGTTAACTATAGTTTGTGCTCTCATGATTTCATACGGTGTTTGTGTCAGTAACATGTTGTTTGTCCCCATTGTTCTATGGTTTTACAACAAGCGTGACATGAAGTCACGAAAATACCAAATGTGACGTCTTAATAATGTGCGAGCTTAATTGTTTCGTCAAATATACAGATACCCTTACGGGGCTAACATAGCGTCACTCCTGTGACAGGTGTGCTCAGAAATAAAATATCATATTATTAATTGTTTGTTAAACGTTGTGAAGTGTTTATTCAGAAGGAATTTATGCCGAGTTACCATGTTGGACTTAAAATATAAGCCTTCGAGGACATAATTATGTACGTCTTTGGCCAACTTGATAAGTTGGTATGTCGCTAGACTAAAAATTTGAGGATTCAATCCTGGCCACATAATTTGGGTTGGTCAGGGGAAATCCTTGATACGGCTATTCTATCCTAGTTCTGATTCACGTAGGACAGTTGTCAGTTAATGGCATAAGTATATCCTGGTTAACCAGCTATCCCAGGAAAAGTGTGAGTTAGTAAAATGACCGCCACGATATGACTGAAATACTGTTGAAAACGGTGAAGTATTCAATGTAACAGCAAACAAAAGAAATATTCTTAGCGAAAAAGCTTTGTAAACATGGGATGTGGTCCGAACACTTTAAGCAGAATCTTACACCAGTATGCATGACACAACATTTTAAAACAAATGATTCATAATGAGCATCTCACGTTTGCAATGAATTTTAAATAACAAAGCAACCACTTTGTTTAAAATACATCTAGCTTTTTAATTACAATGCAGGTGACTTTTGCAACACTGACATATATTAAAATGAGCCTATTTGAACAACTTCATCGGACATAGGTGTATGAAAGCTAATCTAGAAACAGGAAGCTTAATAAATATTTACAAATAAGTTATTTAAGTTATGATAATTTACCTTTTAAGCTGCATTTTCCTAAATTATTTATATTAAGACAAATTGGGATTATTAATACAAATAATAATAATAATGAATACGAATTTAATAAAAATGTTGTAATGTAAGTATGTGTCTTGGGCATAAGTTAATATATTAGAAAAGTACAAAGGAAAAATTCCGATAAAGCCAACAAACTCGAAACTACATTCGGTAAGCAGTGTTGCACCATATTTTTCCGTTCCAAGAGGGAAATTGAATCGTTCGGTTTCACAACTGTTTTTATCGATGTTCCTGGAAAATACATTGACATTTTTATTTCATGTATTGAAAATTTTAACATTGCCTTTCGTGCGAACATCATGTATCAATATTCAAATTTAAAAATATTACGCTTTTTTTCGTTCTTAGCAAAGTAAAGCATCATGACAAAATGCACGTACATGTTGGCATAAGGTTTAATTCAACATGCAATGATCGCATTATGTTTAACACATGCAGCATTAAAGAAAATTAAAGAAAAAGAACAGAACAAACCTCGCATTCATACAACTGATTGCAATATTAGTGGAGATAAATATTAACATATGTAGATAGGACCGTGATTATAAGGGGAGGGGAGGTAAAGATGATGAAAGGCCGTTTCAATAAAAAAATGTTAGATGAAAAGGCGGATTGAAATAAAGAAGAATTCGAATATCAGTGATTTTACAATAAAGTAACATACCTTGCCGCAAGCGCGGGTGACTGTGTTTCCAGAGACACGCCACTTACTCGTGCCCTTGCCAAAAGTTCCTTGCGTTCCGGTCAACACTGAATACAAACCAATCCATTGGCCCGTTGCTATCTAAAAGACAGAATAACAATAACGTTGTTTAGTTATAATTGTCGTTAGATGGTTTTAAAATTATGACTAAAAACAGTTTTCGAATGATCGTACTAAATTGGTACATTGTTTCAACAGTTTTGAGATTCAAGGTTTTAATCAGTCAGTTATCACAACAAAAGATAGTTTGTTGGCCGATTAATAAACATACAACTTATATACGATCGATTTTAACATGTTGTTCTGAAGAATCAATTTGAATGAAAACGATAATTATAGTGTACTTTAGTGTGAACAGGTTGGGGATCTTTATGAGTTGTTATAGTTTTGTTTGTTACTTTGTTAGAAGGCCAATAAGCGTATGTCCAGTCCATAGAATACCCGACATGCCAAAGGAAAAAATGCGATATAGACCTTGCTACGTGTAAAAACTGAACATCAGGCTTGTTCTTTCTGAATTGGACACATTGTACCGCAGTATGAAGAATGATCCAGCTTTGACA
Organism: Dreissena rostriformis; assembly: GCA_007657795.1. Taxonomy (NCBI): domain Eukaryota; kingdom Metazoa; phylum Mollusca; class Bivalvia; order Myida; family Dreissenidae; genus Dreissena; species Dreissena rostriformis. The sequence goes on from VMBQ01000787.1 coordinate 11,902, forward strand.
CGAGGATAGTTTACCTTTTTTCTCCTCATGATAAATTAATTTATTATTGATAAATATTAAATTCATAACATCAAAAATATATCCATATAATGTGTATGGATATGTGCATTTTAGATTTGCAAGAACAAATAGGTTTTACAGTCAATCCTTATTAGTGTCCTTTAATTAATATTAACCAAACATGATACAACATGTAATTCCCTAACTCAAATTATAACGTTTGGCTAACATGGTACCTTTGGTAATTGTTAATTAAAAAGTAAAATTCTACTGTCAGAGTTTAAAAAGTTCAAAAACATGTTGAGGCTTAGTACAATATCAAAATGAAACACTTATTTGATCTATATGTAATGTACGAACGCAAAAAATATAGAATCAAACTTACACTTTACAACGAGTTAGAGAGTTATGTGAACCTGGTTTTTGTGGAAGGAGCCGACTTACAACTCTTGAAAATAATGCAAATAATGGAAATTCATGATTTGAGGTCATTGGCAAAGTTCTACACACTTGAATATTGCATGACGAACTGTTCCTGTCTTAATCACAAGAGTTCGTATAAATGTATCGTCTAAATGTCACCGAAAAGATTTTTCATGGCTTTTTAAACACAGCTTAAGACGAAGCAAATCAGCAGAGCAAAATTAAAGTCGCTCATAACATTTACCTGAGACGTAAATTGCTGGACCCATTATAATGTAATTCCTTAATTTATATGGTTACAAAAAAACTATTATATATTATAATTCTATATCGTAACGACTGTAAGTTGAATCTTTGATAATAAGAAATTCATTTAAAAAATAAATTTCTAGTATTTAATAATTTGATCATTAAAAGTGATCGACAATTTCGATATAAAAGCTGGCAAGATTTTATTACTTTCAATACATCATACATGTACATATACATTATACCATTATTCTCAACGCCCTTCTATTTGTTTTCTCACGGTAGATCACATCAATCATTTACAAAAAGCAGTGACCGCAGATTATTGCGGTAGCTGCAAAACAAACGCACAAAAGACGCAATGACGCCAGGGGTAAGAGGCATCAAGGCAGATTGATTGAAGTATTTACTTTTTTAACCTCAAAATGACTGCCTCGTGACTGCGGTACACAGGTGAAAAGTGGCTTTCGGGTGAAATATATTGACCATTGGCCGCTATAGACAGGTGTAATTAAGAATGATTTTATTCGAGGGGTATCTAGAAACAGCGGTGTGTAGGCAGTTTACCGCTGTTCTCAGGTGACCACTAAGTCAGGTTGGACTGTAATTATGTCTTAAATGAGTCTGTTATTATACCCATATATATCCACTCTTTGTAAAACGAGTTGTATCGGTATTTTATTATGTATCGCTTTAACCTTGTTTCAATACAACCAGAAACATTTATAACTAGAAATGGCGCGGCAGATGCCGACGCGTATCACCGCGCCGCACGTATTGTCATAAGAGAAGTTCAGTGTCAATTAGAAGTGAATCGGTGTAGAAATGAAGAAGTTATAGTAAAAGGCAATTTTGGGTGGGTTTGGCCTATGTGGGCGGGGCCCTGGGGTGAGTAATGTGAACATGGATGGTCTAGACAGACCGTGTTGTCATAAGAGATGTCCAGTATTAATTTGAAGTCAATTGGTGAAGAAATGAAGAAGTTAAAACAAAATTTTAGGTTGAGCGTGGTCTTTAAGGGCGTGGCACCTCAGGGTTGGTGATGGGGCCATGCATAGTTGAGATTGACCGTATTGTCATAAGAGATTTTCAGTATCAATTTGAAATAAATCGATGTAGAAATGAAGAAGAAGAAAAACTGAAAATCTTTTACTCAGCCCCACCCCAACCCCCATTGTCCATAATCTCCTCCTACACTATTAGCACTAGAACCTTGAAACTTACACACATGGTAGCTATGAGCATATGTGCGACGGTGCACTATTTGGAATTTTGATATGACCCCTGTGTCAAAAGTTACGCCGCATGTTGTAAGTAAAATGAGTGAAAATGTCTGACCCGGCCCCACCCTAACCCCCATACATTTTGACCCAGGGGTCAGATCAAAATTCCGAATAGTGCACCGTCGCACATATGCTAATAGCTACTATGTGTGTAAGTTTTAAGGTTCTAGTGCTAATAGTGTAGGAAAAGATAGTGGCCAGGACGGACGGACGGACAGACGGCGGAGATAACCACAATATCCCCTTTAAAAGCACGGGGATAATTATAAGCAACGTTATTATGCGCCAATTTGGTAACACTTGTCCTGACTTATCACACTTCGGTATACACGTTGTTATACCCCGTGTTTGGGTGACGTAAAACGAGAAATATAGAACTTTTTTAATTGGATTCTTTCATGGAACCAGATACTTTGATCGAATGTAATAAACTTGAAATTCTTTTCAGTAAAGCATGTAATTTTTTAAGTCGGAAAATGGTTCAAAAGTGGCTACCATCAAACGTTCATCACAAATATATCCGTTTCACAAAACACATTATGTTAGTGTTTTTAATAAGTTTGTGTATTATAGTATAGATAAAGTCCTTAACGATTTATTTTCCGCTTCCAAATACGATTGTTTTTTGGTATATGTTTTGGAAAATCATTTTCAACTTTAAACTGGCCTCGAAGGTTTGTTTTGCGGACTGGTTGTTTTGTTTAAAAGTGTCAATTTCTTATCCTTTTGAATTTAGCTGCTCTTTGAGCGACGCCAATTCCTTTGCCTGGTCGAACATATTACGTTCAATATTTTCTAATTGTTTAACTACTGATTCAAGCAATTTCTCTTTTATTTCTTCGAGTGTTTTTTTATGATGTTTTTATAATATCAGAATCGTTCTTAGTAAGTACAATTGAAAGTTTTGAGCTTATTTTGTCTAGTCGTTTTGCAATGAACGACGTTTCTGCGTATGATTGTTTGGTTTAGTATAGTTTGTTTATTATAAATTCCGTCATACTTTTCTAGCCTGATGTATCTTCATCTATCTTCTTCTGTTTGTGACGTTTTTTATTTTGTTTATGAGCCTTGGGTGAATCAAAAAGTGACGTTTCTACAAGGCTAAGGACATTAGCCGCTCATTCGCTTGCTGTAGAGGAATATGCCATTTTGTTCATTTTATAAGTCACAGTACACTGCACTTTGTGTTAAATATAATAATAGTAATCAATCACTATCCCTGCGTCATAATCACCTACATGATGTAGTTAAAACGGAGCGTAAT
>VMBQ01000787.1:18941-101713 GCA_007657795.1 Dreissena rostriformis
TTGCCTATGGTCTCTATTATATTAAAAAACAAGATGTGTTTGTGAAAAACTATGTCCACTTTTGAGCGATTTTGACCCATAAATTTGACCTTTGACCTTGAAGGATGACCTTGACCTTGACCTTTCACCACTCAAAATGTGCAGCTCCATGAGATACACATGCATGCCAAATATCAAGTTGCTATCTTCAATATTGCAAAAATTATGGCCAATGTTAAAGTTTGTGCAAACAAACCAACAAACCAACAGACAGGGCAAAAACAATATGTCCTCCAGTATAGACTGGGGGACATACAAATCAGAGAAAACTTAAAATACATTCGCACTAAATTGATTATCATTACGTGTTCCATTTTATTCGAAAACGAGTGTTAGAAGCAGATAGAGTGTGCCAATAGTTGATATACCCACATTGACATACATACGAGATAAACACTGTGCATTAATAAAAATGCACAATAGCTTGGGTATTCAATTAAAATACATTCTCTAATAGTAAAAAAAAATTACTTTGATATTTCAAATTCATACACATTTAACGAAGTAATTTGTTTCTATTGTGTGTTTTTTTTACTTGATAAGAGGATACACAATATATGGAAATTCGTTTTTGTTATCATATTTGCTGTGAATTTATTATTTCATTATGTCACGTACAAAAGGGATTTTTTGTTAGAAATGTTCTGAATTTTGTTTTTTACAGTTCGAGCCCTACGGACGCAAGGACAGAGAAAATTTGCATTGCTTAATGCACATTTCGTGTGGTATTATTCAACAATCAGTTGTTGCTGTTTTTGTTCGGTTAATAAACTGTACAACATTTACAGACTAAATACAATGCGTTCAATAAAAAACGTTAATACTATATATGCACCTGTATTTTAACGGTTTAAAAGGGAAAAGTACATCTTCATTTCATATTTCGTCATAGAGAAATAATAAAATTAACTCAGCTTTTCAACGTTATATATGAACGCGCATTTTTATATAGCCCATACACCACCACCACCATCACCGCAATCCACATCATCATCATTATAGTCATCAGCGTCATCATCACAACCACCGATGGAATCACCATCATCATCAGCAGTAGCTTCATCATCGCCATCATCAGCAAAAAGCAACAACAATAACATCATCACCATGGTCATTTTCATCATCATCATAATATCATCTTCATTTCATGACATCAACATAATTATTATATTTGTCGTTAGATTTATGATAAAGAGAATACAAATAATTAATTGATTGATAATAACCTTTAAAATGAACTATTACGATAAAATTCACTCACATACGAATGCCATCGATGTATTTGCTACCTTAAAATTTACATTTTAAACATGCATTATATTGAAATTGATTGATCTACTTTGTCATTTAAATGTTAAACGTGCATTTTATTGTCTCGTTAAAATGATTGATCTTTAGTTTTACTGCTATTTACTTGCAACACAAGTTAAGAACGTGTTTTAGTGGTCTTCATCGTACATATGCTATCTGTTACATTTTATACATGTATGTAAATCGTTCATAATGATGTTTTAATAACGGACAATTGTGTTTAATTTGAACTTTTAAAAATAATTATTGTATCTAATAAAAGTGGAACAATCATTACAACACGACATATTTATTAAAATTATATATTTTGGAAACAAATGCATCAACGTTAGAAGAGACTTCACTCTGGTAATAATTTCACACAAAACTGTTAATTAAGTATTATAAATGTATGCTTACAATATAAATTGTTAATAGTTTTGTTATAATTAGACATTGTACATGCCGTTGTCATTAAACATGATTGTTTCTTAATCATTTTATCTGTTTTGGTAAACTGTTTTAATGCACATATGGACACAGTTTCATTTTTGGGGAATTACAAAATCTTAACATCATATAGTTTGTGGTAATATCAAGTTAAAGCATGATGCAAGTATATATGCAGGTGCCAACGTTACATATTGATACACCCCAGGTGTGACATTAACACTTACCTTTTCAATGGACTGCCTTNTATGTTAACCATAGTTTAAAGTATATTGTCAGGTCTGCTTTGTCATTTTAAGACTGTTACAAATCGTATATGTTGACAGAGTGATTTGTAATATCTCAATACTTCGGATATATTAATTTCATACAGCTGACATATAGAAACATATCATAATGGTAAATCAAGGACGAGAGGTTGTTCGAATACACTTGTTTTGGTTCCACTTTGCTATGTCCACGTTTCGTTAAGGTTTCTCTGGTTTAAATTTAAAAAAAGTTGCTTGTTTAAAGAAAATTATATTGAAATGATTTTTGTGTGTTATGGTGCAACTGTTTATATACACGTTAATATTTTATAACTCTTTGTTAAGTGTGGGTGTCGAACCATAATGCTTTGCATCCATCGGTTAACTGTAGTTTGTACTCTCATGATTTCATACGGTGTTTGTGTCAGTAACATGTTGTTTGTCCCCATTATTCTATGGTTTTACAACAAGCGTGACATGAAGTCACGAAAATACAAAATGTGACGTCATAATAATGTGCGAGCTTAATTGTTTCGTCAAATATACAGATACCCTTACGGGGCTAACATAGCGTCACTCCTGTGACAGGTGTGCTCAGAAATAAAATATCATATTATTAATTGTTTGTTAAACGTTGTGAAGTGTTTATTCAGAAGGAATTTATGCCGAGTTACCATGTTGGACTTAAAATTTAAGCCTTTGAGGACATAATTATGTACGTCTTTGGCCAACTTGATCAGTCGGTATGTCGCTAGACTACAAATTTGAGGATTAAATCCTGGCCACACAATTTGGGTTGGTCAGGGGAAATCCTTGATACGGCTATTCTATCCTAGTTCTGATTCACGTAGGACAGTTGTCAGTTAATGGCATAAGTATATCCTGGTTAACCAGCTATCCCAGGAAAAGTGTGAGTTAGTAAAATGACCGCCACGATATGACTGAAATACTGTTGAAAACGGTGAAGTATTCAATGTAACAGCAAACAAAAGAAATATTCTTAGCGAAAAAGCTTTGTAAACATGGGATGTGGTCCGAACACTTTAAGCAGAATCTTACACCAGTATGCACGACACAACATTTTAAAACAAATGATTCATAATGAGCATCTCACGTTTGCAATGAATTTTAAATAACAAAGCAACCACTTTGTTTTAAATACATGTAGCTTTTTAATTACAATGCAGGTGACTTTTGCAACACTGAAATATATTAAAATGAGCATATTTGAACAACTTCATCGGACATAGGTGTATGAAAGCTAATCTAGAAACAGGACGCTTGATACATATTTACAAATAAGTTATTTAAGTTATGATAATTTACCTTTTAAGCTGCACTTTCCTAAATTATTTATATTAAGAAAAATTGCGATTATTAATACAAATAATTATAGTAATGAATACGAGTTTAATAAAAATGTTGTAATGTAATTATGTGTCTTGGGCATAAGTTAATATATTAGAAAAGTACAAAGGAAAAATTCCGATAAAGCCAACAAACTCGAAACTACATTCGGTAAGCAGTGTTGCACCATATCTTTCCGTTCCAAGAGGGAAATTGAATCGTTCGATTTCACAACTGTTTTTATCGATGTTCCTGGAAAATACATTCACATTTTTATTTCATGTATTGCAAATTTTAACATTGCCTATCGTGTGAACATCATGTATCAATATTCAAATTTAAAAATGTTACGCTCTTTTTCGTTCTTAGCAAAGTAAAGCATCATGACAAAATGCACGTACATGTTAGCATAAGGTTTAATTCAACATGCAATGATCGCATTATGTTTAACACATGCAGCATTAAAGAAAATTAAAGAAAAAGAACAGAACAAACCTCGCATTCATACAACTGATTACAATATTAGTGAAGATAAATATTAACATATGTAGATAGGACCGTAATTATAAGCGGGGGGGGGGAGGTAAAGATGATGAAAGGCCGTTTCAATAAAAAATTGTTAAATGAAAAGGCGGATTGAAATAAAGAAGAATTCGAATATCAGTGATTTTACAATAAAGTAACATACCTTACCGCAAGCGCGGGTGACTGTGTTTCCAGAGACACACAACCTACTCGTGCCCTTGCCAAAAGTACCTGGCGTTCCGGTCAACACTGAATACAAACCAATCCATTGGCCCGTTGCTATCTAAAAGACAGAATAACAATTACGTTGTTTAGTTATAATTGTCGTAAGATGGTTTTACAATTATGACTAAAAACAGTTTTCGAATGATCGTACTAAATTGGTACATTGTTTCAACAGTTGTGAGATTCAAGGTTTTAATCAGTCAGTTATCACAACAAAAGATAGTTTGTTGGTCGATTAATAAACATAAAACTTATATACGATCGATTTTAACATGTTGTTCTGAAGAATCAATTTCAATGAAAACGATAATTATAGTGTGCTTTAGTGTGAACAGGTTGGGGATCTTTATGAGTTGTTATAGTTTTGTTTGTTTCTTTGTTAGAAGGCCAATAAGCGTATGTCCAGTCTATAGAATACCCGACATGTCAAAGGAACAAATGCGATATAGACCTTGCTACGTGTAAAAACTGAACATCAGGCTTGTTCTTTCTGAATTGGACACATTGTACGGCAGCATGCAGAATGATCCAGCTTTGACAGAGGATAGTTTACCATTTCTCTCCTCATGATACATTCATTTATTATTGATAAATATGAATTCATAACATCAAAATTATATCCATATAATGTGTATGGATATGTGCATTTTAGATTTGCAAGAAAAAATAGGTTTTACAGTCAATCCTTATTAGTGTCCTTTAATTAATATTAACCAAACATGATACAACATGTAATTCCCTAACTCAAATTATAACGTTTGGCTAACATGGTACCTTTGGTAATTGTAAATTAAAAAGGCAAATTCTACTGTAAGAGTTTAAAAAGTTCAAAAACATGTTGAGGCTTAGTACAATATCAACATGAAACACTTATTTGATCTAAATGTAATGTACGAACGCAAAAAAAAAATTAGAATCAAACTTACACTTTACAACGAGTTAGAGAGTTATGTGAACCTGTTTTTTGTGGAAGGAGCCGACTTACAACTCTTGAAAATAATGCAAATAATGGAAAGTCATGCTTTGAGGTCATTGGCAAAGTTCTACACACTTGAATATTGCATGACGAATTGTTCCTTTCTTAATCACAAGAGTTCGTATAAATGTATCGTCTAAATGTCACCGAAAAGATTTTTCATGGATTTTTAAACACAGCTTAAGACGAAGCAAATCAGCAGAGCAAAATTAAAGTCGCTCATAACATTTACCTGAGACGTAAATTGGACCCATTATAATGTAATTCCTTAATTTATATGGTTACAAAAAAAATATTATATAGTATAATTCTATATTGTAACGACTGTAAGTTGAATCTTTGATAATAAGAAATTCATTTAAAAAATAAATTTCTAGTATTTAATAATTTGATCATTTAAAGTGATCGACAATTTTTATATAAAAGCTGGCAAGCTTTTATTACTTTCAATACATCATACATGCACATATACCTTATCCCATTATTCTCAACGCCCTACTATTTGTTTTCTCACGGTAGATCACATTAATCATTTACAAAAAGCAGTGACCGCAGATTATTGCTGCAAAACAAACGCACAAAAGACGCAATGACGCCAGAGGTAAGAGGCATCAACGCAGATTGATTGAAGTATTTACTTTTTGAACTTTAAAATGACTGCCTCGTGACCGCGGTACACAGGTGAAAGATGGCTTTCGGGTGAAATATACTGACCATTGGCCGCTATAGACAGGTGTAATAAAGAATCGGTATTTAATTATGTATCAATATAACGTTTAAACCTTGCTTCAATACAACCAGAAACATTTATAACTAGAAATGGCGCGGCAGATGCCGACGCGTATCCCCGCGCCGCACGTATTGTCATAAGAGAAGTTCAGTGTCAATTAGAAGTGAATCGGTGTAGAAATGAAAAAGTTATAGTGAAAGGCAATTTTGGGTGGGTTTGGCCTATGTGGGCGGGGCCCTGGGTGGGTAATGTGAACATGGATGGTCTAGATAGACCGCGTTGTCATAAGAGATGTCCAGTATTAATTTGAAGTCAATTGGTGAAGAAATGAAGAAGTTATGTTAAAACAAAATTTTGGGTGGGCGTGGTCTTTAAGGGCGGGGCGCCCCAGGGTTGGTGATGGGGCCATGCATAGTTGAGATTGACAGTATTGTCATAAGAGATGTCCAGTATCAATTTGAAGTAAATCGGTGTAGAAATGAAGAAGTTAATGTAAAATAACCTAAAAAAATGAGTGAAAATCTCTGACCCGGCCCCAACCGAACCCCCATAATTTTTGACCCAGGGGTTGGTGATGGGGCCATGCATAGTTGAGATTGACAGTATTGTCATAAGAGATGTCCAGTATCAATTTGAAGTAAATCGGTGTAGAAATGAAGAAGTTAATGTAAAATAACCTAAAAAAATGAGTGAAAATCTCTGACCCGGCCCCAACCGAACCCCCATAATTTTTGACCCAGGGGTTGGTGATGGGGCCATGCATAGTTGAGATTGACAGTATTGTCATAAGAGATGTCCAGTATCAATTTGAAGTAAATCGGTGTAGAAATGAAGAAGTTAATGTAAAATAACCTAAAAAAATGAGTGAAAATCTCTGACCCGGCCCCAACCGAACCCCCATAACTTNGCTGCACGTATTGTCATACGAGAAGTTCAGTGTCAATTAGAAGTAAATCGGTGTAGAAATGAAGAAGTTATAGTAAAAGGCAATTTTGGGTGGGTTTGGCCTATGTGGGCGGGGCCCTGGGGTAGGTAATGTGAACATGGATGGTCTAGATAGAACGTATTGTCATAAGAGATGTCCAGTATTAATTTGAAGTCAATTGGTGAAGAAATGAAGAAGTTATGTTAAAACTAAATTTTGGGTGGGCGTGGTCTTTAAGGGTGGGGCGCCCCATGGTTGGTGATGGGGCCATGCATAGTTGAGATTGACAGTATTGTCATAAGAGATGTCCAGTATCAATTTGAAGTAAATCGGTGTAGAAATGAAGAAGTTAATGTAAAATAACCTAACAAAATGAGTGACAATCTCTGACCCGGCCCCATCCAAACCCCCATAACTTTTGACCCAGGGGTCAGATCAAAATTCCAAATAGTGCACTGTCGCACATATGCTCATAGCTACCATGTGTTTAAGTTTCAAGGTTCTAGTGCTAATAGTGTAGGAGGAGAAAGTGGCCAGGACGGACGGACGGACAGACGGCGGAGATAACAACATAATCCCCCCGATGAAAAATAAGAATCAAAGTACTGACAGTACTGGTGTGACGATGCTTTTAAAGAGGATGGGTATTAAAACATCAATTTAAGTTTATATATATCACCACAATTGTGTATGTGGGTACGGAAATTTTGGGTACAACAAAAATTTGGATACGAAAATTTTGGGTACGAACAAATTATGCCAAAAAAAATTTAGGTACAAAAACAAATTTGGGTACGAAAACAAAATTTGGGTACGCAAAAAATTGGGTACGAAAACAAATGTGGGTACGGAAAAAAAATGGGTACGAAAAAAAATTGGGTATGTAAAAAAATTTGGGTACGAAAAAAAATTTGGGTACGAAAAAATGTGGGTACGATTTGGATACAAACAAAAATTGGGTACGAAACAAAATTTGGGTACAAAAACAAATTTGGGTACGAATTGTTTTGGATACGAAACAAAATTTGGGGGTACGGGGAAGTAGTACCCGTGGACCTCTCGATAAATTTGAAAGAGGACGGGAACCAAGCTGCCTTTACCTCTATCAATGGCCCTTGGGTGGGTAATGTGGACATGGATGGTCGAGATAGACCGTGTTGTCATAAGGGATGTCTAGTATTAATTTGAAGTCTATTTTGGTGAATAAATGAAGAAGTTATGTTAAAACAAAATTTAGGGTGGGCTTGGTCTATGTGGTCGGGGCGCCCCAGGTTTGGTAATGGGGCCATGCATAGTTGAGATTGACCGTATTGTCATAAGAGATTTTTCAGTATCAATTTGAAGTAAATCGGTGTAGAAATGAAGAAGTTAATGTAAAATAACCAAAAAAAAATGAGTGAAAATCTCTGAACCGGCCCCATCCGAACCCCCATAACTTTTGACCCAGGGGTCAGATCAAAATTCCAAATAGTGCACTGTCGCACATATGCTCATAGCTACCATGTGTTTAAGTTTCAAGGTTCTAGTGCTAAAAGTGTAGGAAAATATAGTGGCCAGGACGGACGGAAGGACAGACGGCGGACATAACCACAATATCCCCTTTAAAAGCGTGGGGATAATAATAAGCAACGTTATAAGGCGCCAATTTGGTAACACTTGTCTAGACTTATCACACTTCGGTATACACGTTGTTATACCCCGTGTTTGGTTGACGTAAAACGAGAAATATAGAACTTTTTTTATTTGATTCTTTGGGTTCAAAAGTGGCTACCATTAACAGTTCATCACAAAATATATCCGTTTAACAAAACACATTATGTTAGTGTTTTTAATAAGTTTGTGTTTTATAGTATAGATAAAGTCCTGAACTATTTATTTTCCGCTTCCAAATACAATTGTTTTTCGGTATATGTTTTGGAAAATCATTTTAAACTTTATACTGGCCTCGAAGGTTTGTTTTGCGGACTGGTTGTTGTGTTTAAAAGTGTAAATTTCTTAACCTTTTGAATTTAGCTGCTCTTTGAGCGACTCCAATTCCTTTGCCTGGTCGAACATATTACGTTCAATAATTTCTTATTGTTTAACTACTGATCCAAGCAATTTCCCTTTTATTTCTTCGAGTGTTTCTTTTATGATGTTTTTATAATGTCAGAATCGCTCTTAGTAAATACATTTGAAAGTTTTGAGCTTATTTCGTCTAGTCGTTTTGCAATGCACGACGTTTCTGCGTATGATTGTTCGGTTTAGTTTAGTTTGTTGATTATAAATTCCGTCATACTTTTATAGCCTGATGTATCTTCATCTATCTTCTTCTGTTTGTTACGTTTTTTATTTTGTTAAGGAGCCTTTGGTGAATCAAAAAGTGACGTTTCTACAAGGCTAAGGACATTAGCCGCGCATTCGCTTGCTGTAGAGGAATATGCCCTTTTGTTCATTTTATAAGTCACAGTACACTGCACTTTGTGGTAAATATAAGAATAGTAATCAATCACTATCCCTGCGTCATAATCACCTACATAATGTAGTTAAAACGGAGATTGGGGAATCTACACATTCCCCTGTAAACTAAGGTTATTGAAATTCATTAACAATTTTGATGAATCACCATTATGTAAAACAAACTAATTGACGTGTGCTGGCAAAATGCTAATGAAATGACCCATTATTGTAATTTACAATCGCTGGTTTCATACAGCAAACACATTTAAAATGCAAAAATTAAAGTGCGAATCATAAGTAAACAGAGGCATTGAAAGAGATTCGAGCAATATACCTCATTTGGAACTCAACTTATACCTTGGTATTAACAATTTTTACTGTTTCCAACCTGTATAATTTGACATATTCGCATATTGAAAAAAGAGTTCACATCATTTCATGTTCAAAGAGTTTTTTGCACACCTCATGTAAATTAACGGTGAAACAGTTTTCACAACTTTTCGCTTAGAAACTTGCATATTTACGGTGATTTGCGTCTAAATCAATACCGCATAGTTAAACGCAATTTAAAAGAAACCGGATGTTGTTTTGCTAACTAAAATATTTTTTTTTTAAGAAACAAGATGAGCAATATTTAATCCATATAATTATTAGTATTAACGTTGTTCTAGGCTTGTTCATGCTGATAGGTACTCTGCGGCATGTAAAAGCGTTTTGTGGTATGTGTGTTATTTTCAACGCAAATAAGATGTTTTTCTATCCGATATTATAAAACACAGAATTACTGGTTCTTCACAGGAAAACACTCTGAAAGTTTGATATAAACGAGGTTAAACTTAGAAGTTAAAAACGAACAAGATACAAACAACTCTACATGCAACTGATAAGTTTCTGCCGATAATGCAGTAATTTGTCAAAAATCACAAATTGAGCTGAACCTCAAATAAGCGACGGGAATGAATATGGGATACCAAAGGGGTCGAAACATTTTCTGCTGCAGCAGAAAAAAAAATGCTGCTCGAGCAGCAATTCAACTTCAACTTTAGAACCCTTTTTCTTTTAACCATTATACCATATGCGTATTAATTACATAATAAAAAGATTGCAATGGGTATTTTGGACATATTTATTTTGACGTAGACGATTACTTTGCATTTTAATGTTTTGATTCACTTGTCGTCTGATGCAATCCGACATAGACATATGAAATAAGATTGAACATAATTGATATCAGATTAAGATTGATCTTGAATATTATGGATGTTTTTGTAACAAAAGCAAATATTGCTGGTGGTTGTATAACAGTTAAACTATACTGTATTTCAGTAACTGGTGATATCATGATTATAAATGTTGATTGTTTTACCTTTTAACATTGTACCACTGGAACGTCAAAGAAAAATGTTTTTTGATTGGCGGATTTAGATTTTTTTGCTGGCTGGTTGGTAGGGTTGAAAAATCAAGTGGACGTGCATACATGTACATGTCCTAATTCGAGGTTCGACCCTGTGGTTAGTGCAATTACCTAAGCGATCCCCGCTCCCGCCGCATGTGAGTCTGGTGAGTCTGGTGGTGGTCACCATACCGGCCAGGAGGTTATCTTCTGGTACGTCGGCTTCCTCAACATCACAATACACGTCTAAAGTTGTTTCGTATTCAATAAAAACTAAATAACTGAATAATTCAGGTAAAAATAAAAAAGTACAGTAAGTTAGCGAGAAACACTCCGGGTCCACCAATTATGCAGCCTCAGGCGCGGACGTACCTAAAAAACTGCGAAATAGACTTACACATCCTAATTCGAAGAGTTCATAAGCGATGGACGTTGCTGATTGACACACAATCGTGGTTTCTTTTTTATCCCACTTTTGCAGCGAATTCGGTTGATTAAAGCCCCGTTGATTAAATTTCTGCTATAAACCACGGCACGAAATGACGTCATTTTTTCGACAAAATGACGTCAGAAATCCAGCAAAATTATCCAGTTAAACTAATTTTGTTTAAATAAACAGGTTTACTGAATAAAAAGTGGGATACATAGAATAATGGGTTAGTGTTGATGAAAGATTTGGTTTATCATGCTCGGCACGAAAACGAAAAAGCTGATCTATAATCATCACTAACATATTATTCTCTATTAAACCGCATACTTGAAATCCCGATTTCGATACATTTTAAAATATTTTCAAAATTATAGAAAGTAACGACTTTAATTATCTAAATGCAAATACATGTACTTACCGTTGGCAAATGAATATGGGTCAGCATTGTTTGAACATACGGATTTGACGTTGTTGTTTGTTTGTTTCTACAAAGTTGTGGAGATACGGATAATGCTTGGTTTCGTATCTGGAAGTATAAACCGATCGTGACAAAGCGAATAATTTCCAGTTGGGATCAAACCATCGTATTATAACGTATCGGCGCAAACCGCAGCAAATCTAAACGCGCAGGAAAGACCACGATTTTAAGGTTACGTTTGATGATTCGTGGCCTATCAGACGAATCGCATACCAGTGGTGTACATTAAACATAACATAAATCAATACTGTTCGAAGGTTATGCCATTAAGAACGCTAAAGTACACGGTTGATATTTACCAGTATCATTTGGACGGCAACATTTAAAATGTAAATTACATTCTATGATCCATTTTAATGAAGCGTTTACTGCGTTGCGTCTCTTTAGTATGAGGTCATTAATTTCGACGTTTCAGCACGTGTGTGTTGTAATAAGTAGAGAGCTATCTAGTGTCAAGAATTGCGCTTTTAATTAGCATAATAATTTTGGCATATTGTTTGTTTTACATCTCTGTCAACGAAACTGTTTGTGAAAGCACCAATTGCGTTGATATCGTATTCTGTACAGAAAATAAGCGTGTTTATAAAACGTCTGAGTACAGACTGGAAGACAAGATACCCTATGCTATTCATAGAGAAGAAAAGTGGAATTAACCAATGACTCGGACCAGTCGCGAGCAGCTATTGTTTTATATTAATATCCGAGTAGGCGATCGCAATTATGATGATGAAATCGTTATTTAAATGCACTCTTTCGAAAGGATAATATCTGAAGGTCTCTCTGGATGGAGTGTGGCGAATAACAGCCCTGGACTTTGCCGATTCAAACTTTGGATGGTACTTAAACTATCTTAGGTATGCAATATTCGTTATGTTGTGTACGTTTGTTAGATATAATTAAAACATTGTTTGCGTCGTACTTCGTTAGTAATACTGACAAATAACGTGTTTTATTTTTCTGAGACAATATTTTCCATTTCAATTTTCTCGCGACGATATCCGAACATTTACGAGCAAACGTGAGATTGGCTTCGGGCAGCGTCGGAAGCATGACGTAGTTCTCATGAATAATAATTATGTCATTAATAAGCGGAGCTCAAGCAAGGGCGTCCTGCTCTTAGCAATTCAGCAATAATAAAAAAGAGAGCGTGCCCAAATGTAAGTGTATGTGGGGCAATACATAAATGAATTGAACTGCTTCAAGGAAAGAATGGGGTTTTCCCATGCTTTTGAAGTTGCCCGTCATCTATTATAATATAAGATATATGATAAGAAGTTGCCCGTTATCTACGGACCTACTAGGAAGCACAGGTACGTGCGCACCAAGTAGACCTATCCCGGAATTCGCATGAGTTAAGAAGTCACTTATCACTCCAGTACAAACAACGCTGGTCCACTTTATCAACCAATGATAGCTTAATTTAAATAATAATGGCAGATACGGTGTGTGATTCTGATTAGGATTTTAAATGGGTCAGCTTTATTTGTACCAGCATATAAGTGGTTTTTTTTCCAAAAGGTCGCTTTTCCGGGATACATATATTATGCACATTAACGCAAACCGAATGAATCCGATCCTGACTCGAGATCATCCGTTAAACGAAACAAGAGGACACCGTTGCAGAATGTTTGTATTTTAGCGTTTTAAAAACAATGTTACTTGTTTTAGGGATTTCCTTTTGTAATAAACCTTTGTATGGCACTTTTAGTTTTTGAAAGTTTTTATATAACATACTTTTATTCGGCAGTGTTCATGCCTTCTTAATTTTTTCCATATTACACATGTGTTTAAGTTAATGGAATTAAATTGAGTTGTTAGAATAATAATTATCATTGTTTTGAATTGCTTGATATTCGTACTACAATTTGTATTATTTAAAGAATCGTCTTCGACATCGTCTACATCTTCGTCTTCGTATTCGCCGTACGTATGAAAATTAAACTATACCAAAGACGCATGTCCCATTGATGCTAATCCACATGAAGTGATTTATTTACAGCATGTATACGCGTTAAATGGCAAACTAAAATAGACGCCAGAGTGTTATTACATAAAGAAGCATCATCATGATTGCCAGTGCTTTACGAAGAATACTATGTCATACTTTTTGAAATTTAAAATAACAATATTTCATAATAATAATTGAGTACGAATAGTAGTATAAACATATTGTCTGAACTATAGCTTCATCATTTCTGATGTTGTCCGATTTTTACCATCATTATTCCTCATGATGTTCGGACTCTAGCTTCATCATTCCGCATGTTGTATGGGTTGTAGCTTCATCATTCCATATGTTGTTGGGACTGAAGACTCATCATTCCGCATGTTGTTGGGACTGAAGACTCATCATTCCGCATGTTGTTGGGACTGAAGATTCATCATTCCGCATGTTGTTGGGACTGAAGACTCATCATTCCGTATGTTGTCTGGACTGTAGTTTCATCATTCCGCATGTTGTCTAGACTGTAGCTTCATCATTCCGCATGTTGTTCAGACTGAAGCCTGGCTCATCATTCCGCATGTTGTCTGGAATGTAGTTTCATCAGTCCGCATGTTGTCTGGACTTTAGCTTCATCATTCCGCATGTTGTCTAGACTGAAGCTTCATCATTCCGCATGTTGTTTGGACTGTAGCTTCATCACTCCGCATGTTGTCTGGACTGTAGCTTCATCATTCCACATGTTGTTCAGACTAAAGCTCTATCATTCCGCATGTTGTCTGGACTGTAGCTTCATCATTCCGCATGTTGTCTGGACTGTAGCTTCATCATTTCACATGTTGTCTGGACTGTAGGTTCATCAGTCCTCATGTTGTCTGGACTGTAGCTTCATCATTCCGCATCTTGTTCGGACTGTAGTTTCATCATTCCTCATGTTGTTCAGACAATAGCTTCATCATTCCGCATGTTGTCTGGACTGTAGTTTCATCATTCCACATGTTGACCGGACTGTAGTTTCATCATTCCTCATGTTGCTCAGACAATAGCTTCATCATTCCACATGTTGTTTGAACTGTAGCTTCATCATTCCGCATGTTGTACGGACTGTAGATTCGTCATTCCACATGTTGTCTGGACTGTAGCTTCATAATTCCACTTGTTGTTCAGACTGTAGCTTTATCATTCCACATGTTGTTCGGACTGAAGCCTCACCATTCCGCATGTTGCCTGGACTGTAGCTTCATCATTCCACATGTTGTCCCGACGGTAGCTTCATCATTCCACATGTTGTCTGGACTGTAGCCTCATCATTCCACATGTTGTACGGACTGTAGCTTCATCATTCCATATGTTGTTCGGACTGAAGCCTCATCAATCCACATGTTGACCCGACAGTAGCGTCATCATTACACATGTTGTCTGGACTGTAGGTTCATCATTCCACATGTTGTACGGACTGTAGCTTCATCATTCCACATGTTGTACGGACTGTAGCTTCATCATTCCACGTGTTGCACGGACTGCAGCTTCAACATCCCACATGTTGACCGGACTGTAACTTCATTATTTCGCATGTTGTCCGGACTGTAGCCTCATCATTCCACATGTTGTACGGACTGTAGCTTCATCATTCCATATGTTGTCCGGACTGTATCTTCATCATTTCGCATGTTGTCCGGACTGTAGCCTCATCATTCCATATGTTGTGCGGACTGTAGTTTCATCATTCCACATGTTGTACGGACTGTGGCTTCACCATTCCACATGTTGTCTAGACTGTAGCCTCATCATTCCGCATGTTGTCTAGATTGTAGCTTCATCATTCCATATGTTAAACGGACTATAACTTCATCATTCCGCATGTTGTCCGGACTGTAGCTTTATCATTCCGCATGTTGTACGGACTGTAGCTTCATCATTCCACATGTTGTACGGACTATAGCTTCATCATTCCGCATGTTGTACGGACTATAGCTTCATCATTCCGCATGTTGTACGGACTGTAGCTTCATCATTCCGCATGTTGTACGGACTTTAGCTTCATCATTCTGTATGTTGTACGGACTATAACTTCATCACTCCGCATGTTGTCCGGACTGTAGCTTCATCATTACACATGTTGTCCGGACTGTAGCTTCATCATTCCGCATGTTGTACGGACTATAACTTCATCATTCCGCATGTTGTCCGGACTGTAGCTTCATCATTACAAATGTTGTACGGACTATAGCTTCATCATTCCACATGTTGTACGGACTATAGCTTCATCATTCCGCATGTTGTACGGACTATAGCTTCATCATTCCGCATGTTGTCTAGATTATAGCTTCATCATTCCGCATGTTGTACGGACTATAGCTTCATCATTCCGAATGTTGTCCGGACTATAACTTTATCATTCCACATGTTGTCCGGATTGTAGCTTCACCATTCCGCATGTTGTACGGACTATAACTTCATCATTCCGCATGTTGTCCGGACTGTAGCTTCATCAATCCGCATGTTGTACGGACTATAGCTTCATCATTCAACATGTTGTCTGGATTGTAGCTTCATCATTCCGCATGTTGTACGGACTATAGCTTCATCATTCCACATGTTGTCCGGATTGTAGCTTTATCATTCCGCATGTTGTACGGACTATAACTTCATCATTCCGCATGTTGTCCGGACTATAGCTTCATCATTATGTATGTTGTCCGGACTGTAGCTTCATCATTCCACATGTTGTCTGGACTGTAGCTTCATCATTCAACATGTTGTCCGGACTGTAGCGTCATCATTCCACATGTTGTCTGGACTGTAGCTTCATCATTCCACATGTTGTCCGGACTGAAGCGTCATCATTCCACATGTTGTCTGGACTGTAGCTTCATCATTCAGCATGTTGTCTGAACTGTAGCTTCATACTTCCGCCTGCAAGTCTAAATTTAAATACCTTTCGTTTAGCATGTGGATTTGAGAACTCGGTTAAAGAATATGTTTACTTAGCTCAAAGGAAGAGGTAACATTTATGGTTCATTCATTTGGGAAGCAGTATGATGTTATACTTCTGGCACTCTTTGCCCGGTGATTGTTTAAACAATTGTAAAAATAAGGTATTACTTTAAGTTGTATCTTTATATGGTTTTATGAAATAATTGTAAGCAATACCAATGGCGGTCGTATATATATATGCACACATTCTATAAATGTTAACATGACAACGATAAACATACCTGTTGAGGAATGAATTTTAATCAAGCAATAACTGTTAATTGACCAGTCGCCAAATACGCGAGCCCACTAAGTTGTGTTTTCATAAAACGCGTATTCCATTAATCCGACAGTCTTTGTTTGTCGGACCATGTGGCCGCAATTAAAGAAATCTGATTAATTGTTACCTGATTTTGATTAACAGCTGGCGAGTGGTCAATTGCATAAATACAAGCCATACTTCTTAATTGTGGAACGGATACGCCATCATATGTCCTGTGTTTAAGCAGTCGTTATCGTATAACATTTGTATTGGGTTAATTGAAGATTTATTGGACAAGTATTGCCTAGAATGTAACGGGTAAAAAACAGCGGTGTTGAACATGAAAAAATTTTGTTTAACAAATTTCTTCGCGCATTTTCAAAACCCTTGGTTGTCAGCAACGTTGAGTCATTTAGTGCAGCGACTTTAAAAGATTTATTTTCAATGTCACTGGTTTCCAATACAACGTTTCAATTTTAGTACATGTATAAATATTCAGCTAAGGTATACATTTACAGATAACTTCAGAACAACAGAAATCTTTGAATCGATACCCGGTGTGTTTAAATTGAGCCGATTTCATGGAAAGCAGGGCTAAATAAATGTGCGTAAAGTGTCGTCCCAATCCGCACGGGCCAATCAGGGACGAAACTTAACCGCATTAACTGTATTTTCGCTAAGAATAGACTTCCTCAAAACAAAAATATCATAAAGCTGAAAGTCTTGTCCCTTATTAGCTTATTCGGACTGCACAGGGTAAACTGAGACGACAGTTTATGCACAGGCATAAAGCCCAGTTTTCCAGAACAAGGCTCATTTACTTACCAATCCCAACTAATCTGACAATCTCTTTTCTTTGAGCATTGATTTAACCCTTTGCATGCTGGGAAATTTGTTGTCTGCTATTTAAAATGTCGTCTGCTGAATTTCTAAAATCATCATTTTCTTCATTTTTTTTCAAAGACCACTATCAGAATAGCAAACACTTTGGATCCTGATGACACGCCACGTTCTGTGGCGTCTCATCTGGATCCAAACTGTTTGCAAAGGCCTTTAAAATTCGGTTTCAGCACTGAAAGAGTTAACCACAATAGGAGGAGAACTTTATAACGTTCGCCTCTGCTGGCCCTTACATACCCAGTACACTAGAGCAAATAATTATGACAATTAATTGTATTGTTATCTACCGCATTACAATCATTATTGCATATCCATCATGTGAACTGTTGTTCAAACCAGTTTGCATATATGCATGTCATGCTTTATGTTATTTTAACGTTTCATAGTATTGACACGTTTTCGTGGTTTTAATTTATTTCTAAAGAATGTAAAGAAACGTTCCTGTTTATTCTGAATGTGTTAAGATTTGATAATCCAATAACGATGGTGTTTTTCTTATATTGAAGTATTTAAGTGTTAAGCACCTTAACCACCATGTGGCGTGGTTTCCAAAGTCAAAAGTGGGTTCGTTTTAATAATAAAAACGTTGTCACTGCGACTCTGCTGTACCACACCAAATGTGAGTTACAGGCGTATGGTTTATATGTTTGATGTTTTACCAAAAAATGAAACGTTTTATATGGCTTCAGTGATTTCGGATCTTATGTAGTATTTTCACCATTTGATAAAATAAGGTGTGGCAAACCATGGAGAAGAAGCAATTATGTTAAATTATAATATGTTTTGCAGATGTATGATGTACAAGTTGGTGCAATTTAATCTGGTTATAACTACACTAGGCTACGCTACGCTTCGCTATATCGTAACGAGACAGTATATTTTCCATAAGTTCCATATAAGTAACTTACTGAAATATCTATGCGCGTTTTTATTGCAATATATTTTATAATATTGAAATTTCAAAAGCACACATATGGAAGATACACGTCTCAATGTGTGAGGAACAAACGAAACTTATCGACAAAACATTATCGCTTCGCCTTGCAGTTGTTTTTTTTCCGACGGCTTGCCGTGTATCGATTGGATAATTTGACCATGTATTTTGTTTTCTACTACAGATATAAAATAATTATGGGTCAATGGAATACTAAATTGGAAAGTAATTACTGGTCTTGTGATCACTTTGTTTGAATCAAACGCACCAGCAGTGACCGGAAACTATCCGTTTTGTTCGGGCATGACCCTTGGTAGTTTTTTAGTTGAAAGGACGCAAAAAGACGTTCGGGAAACCATGATAAGTAACATAACAAATACTCATTTAGATGCAGACAGATACAGATGTATTTGAAACAAACCAACACAAGACATAAACAACTTGTGAAAAAAAATTCTCTAAAGAAAGACAATCATAATTTAAACATTAATATTTTCTCAGATAAAGACACGTACATGTTAAATACAGTGCTGAAATAGTATATGCTATTTCGAGAATATTACCACATAATTTATTATGCTTTACTTTACCATTCAATGTATATTTTTTATTGTGTTAAAGACCTTCATGTCCCCAAACAGAACGTGTACATAGAATCGTCAATGAAAAAGGAAACATTAAAAGTCAGTATTCTTCGGTGGAGGAGGTCGGTTTAGCATTGCTCGAGTCGGGAAGACCTTTGCCGCCGAGGGAGGCCGTACTTTTGGTGGCGGATTAAACACGCCTCGCTCCACCAGGTTGGTGACTTGCGCCTTTTTCTTCATTTTGGTGATGACCATGTAAATAACCACACCAATGACCATCGTCCCTATTTGAAAACGTAAAACACCGAATGAATGATACAACTTTCGTTATGTCACATACTTACACTATATTAAAAATAACAAAAATATAGCAATTCCGTATTATGACAAGTACAATAGTGACTGGTTCGTCTTTACCAATATGTCAAATATACAACATGTAGGTGCATAAAGAGATAATAGTATTCATATTAATTGTGTCCGGTTATAGATAACTTTATGTCGTTTCAATACATGAAGCCGATCTAAGTGTGTCCAAATGATAGCGGTTTCAAAATCAACACAATTATCATGTTGTCTTAATGCATTGAAAAAATGCAGAACCCACCGGCCATTCCCCCTGCGCCCGCTCCCGCGGATTTAAAGAGCTCCTGTTTCTGGACCACAGGTTTGTTTTTTATGACTCTAAAATACTTTCCGTTTACTTTACACGTGCAGCTGGTGCGTCCGGCGGTCACCATGTTTCGCTGTGTGTTTGCAATGTGTAAGTATTAAACAAACAAAACATAAGTTTCGCACAATGTTCTGTGAATTATATGTTTAATAATTAAAATTGAAGTTATATAATATGTTCAATTTAAACAATACCTCAGTATAGTCATCTTATGTTTGTTTATATTTATATTAAGTTATACCTAATATTAATAAAACATTCTGCAACAACACCTGTTTTAGTTAAACATTTTTTAATTTTTACGTGTCGTCTAACGCCTTCATCAGTTTAAAATACATATACACAACATATTTATACTTCATTTTTCTTGTATTCGTTTAGTTATTTTGAAAGAATTTCCTATTTTGACAGTATACTTGCCGTATATGTAACGTTCTAAAAAGATTCGGTTATGTACTTACAGCATGCTCTACAACTGAAAACAACACAAAATATCAGAAACTAATACATGCATAAACAACATGATATACAGACAATCTTACTTAAACGAATAATTTACGTTAATAAACAAAGATATAGCAGTCTATTCAATTACCAGTTAAAGGGCATCATATGCACACTGCGTGTATACAAAACAAAACACACGTAGTTAACGTTAAACTTAACTTTATTACACAAAAAAGGAGATATAGAGAACTTCATAGTTATGTACTTTTAGGGCTTTAGTTAAAAAGTAAGTACCTTCCTTCACTTTACATTCTGATGTCGAGCTCCTTGTGTTCAAACACTTCACGTCACTGCGATTAGGAGAACAATACAATCGCATTTAGTCTACCGAATAATAACACTGTTTGAACAATAATATAACTGAATAAAAATAGTTTAACACGTTCGTCGATTGTCTCATTAAAGCCACACACCTTATTTGGCATAGTGTATTTAAGTATAAATAAGAAACATATTTAATCTATGCCAATTAAAATACATCTGGTGGTTAAAAGGTAGAAATCCGTCTTCTTTTGCACTTTAAAACTTAAAAATAATCGCGTTGGTCGAAATGGACGTATACGTCTAGAAATTCTACTCTCGGTTTTAAAAGCGGTACCGTTTGAAAAATAATAAATTACTTGCTAACTAGGCTATAGATTTAATTTATCTATGCCAATTAAAATACATCTGGTGTTAACACGGTAGAAATCTGTCTTTTTTGCGCTTTAAAACTTAAAAATAATCGCGTTCGTCGAAATGGACGTATAGAAATCCTACTTTCGGTTTTACAAGCGGTTCCGTTTGAAAAATAATAAATTGCTTGCTAACTAGGCTATAGATCTAATTACAATTTTGCACACTTTCAAATTGCATCTTTATGTATTGATTAACATTTACTTCATTTCAAGGTTTGTGGCTTTAAGATATTAATCACATTTCTTACACATATTTCTTTCTGACAAATATCACATATTAAATGGATCTAATTGCAACGTTCGTAACTTTACATAATATATTTGTCTGTACAGGCATATGTCAGAAAATTGTGTTTCGGTAACGAACGTCACTTAATACTTTATATGTTTAAAATGCCTGGTAGGAACTTAACATTGCAAAAAATCGCATGTCGATTCACTACAGTTACACTTAAAGCTATCGCATACACTCACTTTGTTTCAGACATCAGACATAACTTCTGTTTGTCCTGGTTGCCTAGCGACGTTACCACAGTTGCTACGCACAATTCTGCATTCACCAGTTTGTTGTCAAACACGTGAACGCCCTCAACGGTTGTGTCCGGATGTACAATTAGCTGTGGACTGAAAACGAAAACTAATGGTCTCAAAAGGCCCTTTCTCTAATAAAGGCATTAAGGCATTTGGGATGTTATATATGGGTACTTAAATAGAGTACAAGTATATTTTGCTTACGTTTACGTTTTGGAAAGTTTTCATTTTGTCTCCGCTAAGGAAAGTTACTCAATCGTTTAAACTTGTTTTTAAATGCTAGACCTAAATATATTATTTCTTAATAATGACCACATACAATCAATATATGCAATATTACAATTTGGCACATTATTCCTGCTTCGTCCTTACATTCTCCACGTATGTTTTGTGTTTAATGTGTTTAAGTGTGTAAGCCCGTTAAGCTTTCATTTGACGGTTCCGAGGCGGTGATCACAGCTTTAATAATTTAAGTAGTGTTTTGTGTGATGAATGTCCTTTATGGTATAATACTAGCTGATGGTGAAAGGTATAACTTTCATGATAATGTTTTTGCAGTTTTATTACTACAGTAGTTCGTATACATACTACTATTAACTGAAGTAATACTGTAAACATTTTGTTTTTCATTGAAGCATACAACATGTCAGTGTAAGTACGAAATAGTTTAACGATGGGTTCTAGAACTGAAGTCAGCATAATTACAAAAACCCAATTCAATCTTCTCGATCCATGTTTTAATTTAAGTCTTAGTTGTAGCATGTTCATATTGTTGAAATCATTTCACAATATCATTCCAATTAGCTCGCATTAATCACACGGAGTAAAAGTATTTAAAGAGAGGTGTTAAAGATAGCTTTCTGAGCAATAGACTTTGGCAATTCATATTCCTACTGCTAGTTCACATACCATATTCCATTTGGCAACGGCTTGCTGGCAATCACAATTGGTTGACAGTCGGTTGAGCCTGGCTTCGATGAGCAATCAATTACACTGGTTTGGGATATGATGCTCTGTAACATGCGATAATAAATATGACTCTCTCGTCTCTTCTATTATTTATAGATAACATTTTACAACTATAATATGTTTTAAACCGTTTTCCATGTAATACAGATATGATACATATGTTTGTTTTTAGATTATATGTCGGCCTGTCCAATTGTTGCATGTGTTTAGCTTCATCAGCATGACATGACGTCAGACACATAAATAAGTTTCAGTCAATTTCCATCCTATGTCATCATGGCCACAAAACACGTTCAGGAAAGTCGTCAGTTAAAGCTGGGCATATGTTAGTTTATTTCCAAAAAACGTGAACTATTTAAATAAAATAAGCAATACATTGACAAATCGTGGAAGATCCATAGCATTTGCCATAATAATAATAATAATAATAATAATAATAATAATAATAATAATAATAATATAATAATAATAATTATAATAAATAATAATAATAATAATTAAAATAATAAAAATTATAATAATAATAAAATTATTATTTAAACAAAAATATATCATTGAACGCATACGTACCCCAGGCTCGGACGGCTTAGAAGGCTTTATTCTTATTGTTGTACATCGATGTGCGGAACAGCTTCTGTCCACGAATGAACATCAATACAATAACATCACACATAGATAAGAACGGTTTCCTTATGTAACACATTAATTATGTAAGACTGAATGTAGCATAATATAACATGAATTGATTTTCAAATTATTTACAGCACTTGTCATACTTTGTTCATTAAAAAAATTGAAAATTACTTGAAAAATACATTTACATGTGTACGTAACATAAAATCGCAATTGTATTCAATAATTTGATTCTATATTTGTTGCAATATAACATACTACGTACTAATATTTGTATGTTTTGGGAATATATTACCTTTATTTAATACCGTGAATATGTTTTTTTACGAATACCAAGCACAGTGTTTGGTTAGAAAAGTCTAAGACAAGGTGAAAAACGAGCAGACACCATCTATATGTGGGTTCTTTCCATTAAGTGATTTCTAGATACGTTTAATTATGCGTTTAACATGTACTTGCATTGAATCGGATGTTCCTTGAACATAAATTGAGTAGCAAACTTGTAGGTTGTCCGCTGGCGTAGTTAAGGTCAAGGTCGCATGTACAGTAGATTGCGCCATTTGGTTCAATTTGACTGTCGCAAGAATGCCAGTGGTTGCGAGTGAGACGTTGGTCGATCTACGAAAACAACAGTTTTATAATAAATTGCAATGCACGGCATAAAAATACCGGTAAGAGTTTAATAAAATATTTTAAATCTATAATTTTATATAACCCCATCTGATTTTGATTGAGCAACTTACCCTCCAGTTGTCAAAAAATGTATTTCACATGGCGCCTCCGAGCTGCACTCAACGTCGCTTGGAACAGTCCCGATGGAACACTTTTCCTCTGAAAATAGCACAAAATTGTCTTACATCTGCAAAAGGTATCTTTTTTGTGATAAATAAAATGCATAACATTTTCAGATTTTAACACAAACTTATTATACAGTTTATAATCCTATAAAGCTAGAATATGATGCAAAATGTATTGATATGATAGCGATGGGTTTACCATTTGAACACGTTTGTCCTTGAAAACCTTGTCGACATCTACATGTGGCAGTATCGCTTGAAGAGTCACAAAATCCACCATTTAAGCAACGCACTTGGCTGCAAGGACTCTTCTGTGAGTCTGAAAGGTTGGATGATATTAACTCAGTCATAACGACTAGCAAAATTGTACACGAATTGTTACACATGTCATTTCAATTTCAAATATAGTATTTCCTACAACAGTATAACGACTAGCAAGTACTTTATTAAAAAAAATTAGAATACATATTTGTTAAAAAATAGAAAATACGCAAGTTTTAAGTGTATTTTTTTCTGCTTCAATACCTGTTTGTCTTGCAGAAGACACTTCGATATTTGTGCATCCTGTGTTTCCCAAAGTTACGTCATAATCGGATCTAACAAAATAGTTTTGTATTTTTCTTTATAACAATTCAAACTTCAGTAATACGATTAATTATTGCATTATCTGTCATTTTACAGATTCCAGATGCTAAACAGCTTGTGATCTTAACTTAAATATATGTTTGAGTGTAATTTATAAATTTAATAAAACGTATTATGTATGCTTGTATATGCTTTTAATGTATACGACACATATAAAGTGAAAAAAACGCTTGTTAAAAACGCTAGAATCTACTAATCAAAAGGGCCAGTCATTGTAGTACTACAGTTGCAAAATTGCTGCTTAAAGTTAATTTCCCGTGTGAAAAAAGTAAACGAAAAGACTGGGTCGTTTTACTTAAAACAGATCTGAGTCGGCGCTTGCTGTGATGATTCCGGATGATACACTACGTTGTATTTGCAAACGTCTGTATCATTGGACGAAGCTGCCATAACATCCACGCTCGATATTGAATAGTTCAAGGTTGTTTCGCTGAAACAGAAAACACTGACCAATTTTCTGCAAACTCGAAAATAAAAACTTAATAAATATACAGTCAAGAGAATTTTGCACCAATCACATCATATAAAACTGTAGGTTATTTTCGTAAATCTCGATTGTCTGTCTCATTATATAATTATCTTACCACGGTCGGCCATTGGGTTTAACTGTCTCCACTACAAAATGGCATGGCTTCCTTTCTGGACATTCGATTGTGGAATTGTGCGGTGGCATCAACATAATTCTCTCAGAATTACTCTGCGGTAGTGACCGAATAACAGTTATAGTTTTTATCATATGTGGCGTGTTCTGAGAAAACTGGGCAAAATGCATGTGCGTCAATTGTCATCCAAGATAAGCCTGTGCAGTCCACAAAGGCTGATCCGGGACGACACTTTCCGCCTAAACTTGATTTTCGCTAAGAAAAGACATAATTTAAACGAAAAATTCAATAAAAGCTGAAATTGTCGTCCCTGATTAGCCTGTGCGGACTGCACAGGCTAATCTGGGATGACAATTTACGCACAAGCATTTTGACCAGTTTTCTCAGAACACGACACATATTTTTAAAGTAAATTTTGATTTAATATGTGATGCTTAAAGTACATTATATTACTTCATGTACACCTCCTCTTTAAACATAATACATATTGAACTATACAAAACATACAAAAAAACGGCACCACATGTATAAAGTCCATCCCACTAAACTAAGGTATATTTTATATCATATTAGATATATTTGTGGTTTTCATTGACATTTTCGAATTAGAGAACCTTAAACGAAAGAATAACTCGTGCAATTTCGTTTATATTTAAAAAAAATAAAATAGTACGACGATGTAAACGCAATACGATAACGATATTTTCATCACCAAAGGTTGCTTACAAGAAAGAAAAAGTATTCTAACTCGCTTTCTGATTCCTATTGTTATCTAGTCTATGCTGAAGGACAGAATATACCTACTGTCTAATACAGATTTTCTGAATCAGATTTTAGTATAGAAGCTTAAAGCTTAAATTAATAAACATTTAGCTTATAGTTGACTTGAAAGCAAGGTGTAATAATAAAGACATATACTTACAATATTTAGTGATACTGGAACAAGAAATTCAATAGATTGATCATTTTGTTAGATCTAACGTTCATACATGTTACACGTTTGTTTAAATATTCAATTTCGTTATTATGATGCATATGATAAAAATACTAAATCAAGACCAATAAAATACATATTAAAGGATTGTTTCTTACTGATTTTTAGGCACCGTTCGTCCGCATTTACACTGAAAACAAACGCACTTTTATGAAACCTCTTCAACAATAGTAAACGAAGTATGTGAAGCAAATAATTGCTCATATAGTTTATTTTGTGTGCCCCGAATCTTAACTTTATATGTGTTAGTAATTATAAATTTGTTAAATACTATTTGAGTCCAACTTACTTGTCGTTGTATGTGGTTTGTGCGCAATAATCAAACGAACCCACAGCCAAGGGTACGAATGTTATTTTTGTTTCGTAGATACAATCCTCATCTTGACAGCTCATTAAACTCGTTTTTATCGAGTTTACTTTTAACCCGTTGGAAAAGCGTCCGTTCTGAACGTTTGGCCTGAAGTAAAGTGATTAACTATTAAAAAATAAATATTTATAATATCGATTCAATAACAGTCAATAAATTACACACTATTACCAATTAACAACATGATGATAATGAAGACATTTTCTTAAATGACAATCATTAACACACTAATTTCGTATTGAGTCGAAACATTGAACGCAAACATCGCGTATTGAACGTTTAACATTGCTATCATAAAAACACTCGTTGTCATGCTTGCAAATAATGCATTTAAGGCTATGATAATGTTCAATGATTGTGTCAAAAACAATATGTATAATATATATTATATAATTTCATACACTGTTCCGGATGTGCCGTTCACAAGAAGAACAATACTGCATGACGTATTGACCGGGCATCGTACATCTTTCGGCTTTGCATCCACAAACATTGGCGGTTTCTACAAACAACATATGCATGTAAAAGCTCTATTTATACTCATATCCACGCTCAACAGTCACAAGCGTTGATATATAACAGGTATTTGTTTTCTTTTTATAAATGTTCCTATATGTTTAAGGGCATGTATAATTTTTATTTTACACGCAAAGATGTTTTTTTATATATATATATTATAAAAACATACAAGAAAGAGAAATGTATTTAATAAGATTGAATTATAAAAGATGTAATTTAAGAAATCGCATTTTACAATTTATTTATGACTGTCAAGTATATTTATATATAAGATAAAGAATCTTAGAAGAATTCATATAATTTTATCCAAAACAAGAGTGCCATTATCACATTAATTCTCCCGTCAATAGGTTTTCCTGATAAATATTGTAAATATTGGACAAAGTCTTATTTTATTTGTTTTATTTTATATTTATCCTTGAACATTGATATTGCCTTTTTACCAAGACAACTTCTTTTCGTGCGCAATACTCTCACCGTGAAGATCAATTTTGGAAAGTTATTAGAATAAAACAATTGACATTTGACTTTAAAGTTATGACCTTGACATTTGAAAGAGAGGAGTGGTTCGTTCTCGCGACACTTAGTCTTATCATCATAACCACTTTTGCTAAGTTATTTGAAAATCAATCCATGCTGGACAAAGTTATGCTCTGGACAAAATGTCAAGTACTTATTTAAGAGATTTGTAGTTTGACCGTATGGTGACCTTATCCTATGAACCTTTTTATTGCATGTAACACTTGATCGAATCATGAGGATGAAGTGAAGATAAACATCAATAAATTTATGACATCGCAGGAAGTAAAGTTAAAAAGCAAAACATGTTTTTAGTATTGTTACTGCTCACAAATACGTATAATATTTAAGAATCATTTGGACAGGGGAAGTGCCATGCCTCCTATATATTTGACACGGCTTTGACCTTCTTAGTCGTATGTAGTCAAGGTGACTATCAGACAATGATTTTACCAACCATGCATTGAAGATTGTCATATTCGTGCAAGCGTTATTATAAAATCGGTATTATTTATTTCCGTATTTGTTCTAAGTATAGGTCGTATTTTGATGGCCATTCGTTTATTATGACATTTCGGAATAAAAAGAGAAAAAAAACGCACATACCACCCATCATTTATCCTGTTCATAAAGACTTCCATCGCATTTCTTTGACAATTTTAAATTTTAAGGAGTATATTGTATTTTTTCAAAGTGTTTAACACGCTTATCTGCGTGTCCATTGTGTGACCTTGACCTTGCAAACTTTCTCTGAGCGTTTACCACACTATAAAGCATCATTTATATATTGTTTCTGCCGGCCCTAGTCAGTATGTCAATTAGTAGGGCATGCAGCAGCCACTACAATTTGTGTTCGAAAACCACGGCACAAGTAGTGTAATCAAACATGGCGCATCAATAAGAAAATAGTAGACGTAAAAAATCGTCTTTGAGCTATCAATTTGCAAACAAAAATCAAACCACTACATAAAAAGTTTTTCTTTCGTGATCATACCATGAAATGTTTTCTCAGCAAAATTATAAAAATTACATATTTTATCTCGAAAAGATTAATTGTCTCACTTTTCATGGGAAAATTATTTCACGCTTTTATCCCGCAAACAAATATTTCCTATGTATGCAATGAAAATGTAATGAATTCAAGCTTTCATAGCGTACTGAAACATTAGAGTTGGGAAGAGTACAATAACGTTATATTTTGTCACAGTATATTGAACTCAAAACATTTGTTACAAGCAGGAGAAACGTACCGAATAATAAAGCGTTCGTCCAGGAGTTCCTGCAAAAATATAATCCATACTAATGACATATATTGAAGGAAAAATTCTACTCTTTCTTTTGCATTTTCTGTTTTCGTTGAGATTCATCGAAATATTACATCAATAATCAATACTCGTCAACTTTTACTGTATTTTAAACATACCTATAATGTTTAAAGTTAAATCGCAAATAATCTCAAGACTTATGTGTAGACCGACAGTTGATACATTAATACCACTTCATAATTGAATTATAATTAACTTTAAACACATTTACGGTTACCCACCATTATGATTTGAACCATGACTATTATGGTCACGAGAGGTCGTATGTTCCCCCTCATTGGAAGTAAAATAAACAGAAGGCACAGTGCTAGATGTCAAGTTCTGCGCCGTTGGGCCATTCTGGTTAGTATTATTTGAATATGAATGATTGTTATTTTGATTCGATGCCGTATTTGCATTTGTTGTATTCGAGGACGTATTTGCATTTGTTGTATTCGAGGGCGTATTTCCATTTGTTGAAATCGGGGACGTATTTCCATGTGTTGTATTTGATAACGTATGTCCATGTGTTGTATTTGAGGACGTATTTCCAGGTGTTGTATTCGATGAGGTATTTCCAGGTGTTGTATTCGTGGAAGTATTTCCAGGTGTTGTATTCGTGGAGGTATTTCCAGGTGCTGTATTCGTGTAGGTATTTCCAGGTGTTGTATTCGTGGAGGTATTTCCAGGTGTTGTATTCGTAGGGGTATTTCCAGGTGTTGTATTCGTGGAGGCATTTCCAGGTGTTGTATTTGAGAAGGTAATTCCAGGTGTTGTATTCGAGGACGTATTTCCAGGTGTTGTATTTGAGGACGTCGTTCCACGTGTTGTATTCGAGGACGTATTTCCAGGTGTTGTATTCGACAAGGTATTTCCAGTTGTACTCGAGGAGGTATTTCCAGATATTGTATTTGAGGACGTAGCTCCAGGTGTTGTGTTCGAAAACGTATCTCCATGTGTTGTATTCGAGGAGGTATTTCCAGGTTTTGTATTCGAGGACATATTTTCATATACTGCATTTGATGACGAGGGACTAAGTGTAGTCGGTAGTGACACAGACGTCGAAGACATGTTTATACCAGTGGACGTACCACCGAAATCAATCGAAGATGACGGACTATTTGTTGCGCTGAGAGCTGTGGTAGATGCTACTATTGTAGATGGTGTTGTTTCTACAATGAAAATTGTATATTTTACTCAAAATGTTAAAAGAAGATATTAATGTATCAGCGCACTTAAAATTATATAAACATATTGATAAGATATTTTTACCAGTGGGCGTACCACCCAAACCAGTTGAAGATGCCCAACTATTTGTTGTGTTGAGAGCTGTGGTAGATGCTACTGTTGTAGATGTGGTTGTTTCTACAATAAAAATTGTGTATTTAACGCTAAAACGTATGTAACTACAACATTCAGTTGTTGAACTGCTTTTAATAATCCACGCCTTCGTATGTGGTGCTCAGCTAGGATACAAAATAGTTGTTACTCAAAATTTTAAGAGAAAATATAAATGTATCAGTGTACTTAAAAAACATATGAACCTATTAATGAGATTACATTTTGGCTTGATTTTACGATAAACAACGTTAGCTTCTACGTGTTAAGTATTATATTTAGTATGATATTTAGTATAAATTTAGCAGAAAACAAAGTCACCAGTGAAACTGATACCACTTATTTAGACAATCGTATATTATTACTTTGAACCGCGAACATTGCCGACGGATAAAACTGAATTCAGTGAGTGCTAGTATAAAACTCATATCACTTACGCAATGTTTTAATATTATATGAAAACGACATATATATAAAACGTTTGCATGTAGGCAAAAGAAGAAGACACTTACCACCATTAAAGTCACGGAGTGTTCATATAACTGTGACGTACAAATGATATAATCCAAATAATATACACTACTTACCAACTTCGCATGCATGCCCAACATAGCCGGAGATGCATTTGCATGTTGCGTTCGTTTCGGTTGAACTGCATTTTCCACCGTTCAAACAGTGCAATTTCTGACAAAAACCAAAATCTGAAAGAAGCAAATGATCAGATTTTTGTTATGCAACTACATGTTGTTATCAACCGTGCTAAGCTATGCTGCTAAGTACATCAACCGTGCTAAGCTATGCTGCTTAGTACATTAACCGTGCTAAGCTATGCTGCTAAGTACATCAACCGTGCTTAGCTATGCTGCTAAGTACATCAACCGTGCTAAGCTATGCTGCTAAGTACATCAACCGTGCTAAGCTATGCTGCTAAGTACATCAACCGTGCAAAGCTATGCTGCTAAGTACGTGTACGACCAGCAGCTAAAATGTGGCGTGTTCTGAGAAAAATGGGCAAAATGCTTGTGCGAAAATTATCATCCCAGATTAGCCTGTGCAGTCCGCACAGGCTTATCAGGGACGACAATTTCCGCTTTTATGGAATTTTTCGTTTAAATGATGTCTCTTCTTAGCGAAAATCCAGTTTAGGCGGAAAGTTTCGTCCCGGATTAGCCTGTGCGGACTGCACAGGCTAATCTGGGATGACACTTTACGCACAAGCATTATGCCCAAATTTTCTAAGAACACGCCACAAATAGAAGTAACTTATGTAATAAAATTGGTAAATAGGTTAAATTTTTATAACCGAGATTATAAATATTTAACCGCAGTTAAACCTTATAAATATAACTGCTGTAATAATGTATACCATATGTCTTAAATTTCTAAAATGACTCTCGGCACACATATTGTAACCGTGATTCTTTTTTTAAGTTGTTTTATTCTATTTAGAAATAATGAAAAAAAGTATGTTTTAGAATATTATTTTACAAAATAACACTTTTTTTTATTTTAATTGTGTGTTTTCCTTTATAAAATATATCTAAAGTTGCAACTTTAAATTAATATGCGGATCGGAAAAAATGTAACCGTAGTATAATAATTTCATAATGACTGTCATATTTAGAAAACGTTGCTATAAATTGAAACCGCATTTACATTTATAATAGAACCAAAGTAATGAATTGATATTAACGGTTATAGGTATCTTACTGCGGTTAGAATTTTATTAACTGCACCCATATCTTCATTTAAGTGTAAGTTGATGTACGAATATGTGCATTTGACACAAACGGTACGACATACTTAAGTATGTGATCCTTAACTAATCAAATAAACGTCGTATAAAACGTCAAAAAATTACTTGTCTGAGTTGTTATCTCCACTTCAAAACGTCGTTCTTCTCCCTGTGCACTGTCCAAAAAATAATTAATGTAAGTAAAATATGTTTCTGAAATGTAAGATTTTATGGGTTGTGTCTACCTTAACGGTCGCCAAAAATTCACCAGCATGCGTCAAAGTTACGAGAATGAATTGTATATTTTATGCCATCTTTTCCCAAGTTCGTTATGTTTATCAAAAAAGAGCACCACGATCTGTAAATGTTAATTGTTATGTTAGGGAAAACAGCTCTTCAAGTCCCACAAATTTGGTCATGACACCTATAACAGTTAAACTTGCTGCGTTCCTGATACAGTCTACAGGACGTCTCATGTCACTGAGGGTATGTGCATTTAAGGCTGAATGATATAAAGTAGTCAAACTTTTTATATTCCGAAATAATTGTACCACATTCTTTACCAATGTAGTATTGAAGTTATATGCTTTAGGAGTATAATTTCATTGATTGACACGTCAAGATTTACTTTATTAAACACAACGCTATGTTTGCCAACACACGTTTTCAAAATGACATCTGCTTTTGTAGAACGCTTGTCAGTTGAAAACATACGTAAAGAAGTATACATTTTGTTGAAAGCTAATACTTTAACATGTGATTTATACTCTCACACAATTAAGCTTTGTGTTTTTGTCGGCAAATATTTTCCAAATGACGCCATAGACTTGAACGCGTACTTTGGTCCTTAGTAACAAAGAATAAACATTCATTCATGTCCGAGAACTTCGTAAGTTGTATTGCTTGAATAAGACGTGTTTCTTCTAAAAGGTTTACATATTTCAACAGGTATTAAATGAAAACCGTTTTAGTTATCCTTCGACAATTTTACTTCTGTAAGCATGTGTTTTTTTTCAATATTCATTTATTTTGAAAAGCTTACCCTGCCTTGAAACAAAATTCGCTTCTGTGGGAGGGAAGAGATGTAACATAGCCAACATCAGTGATGCATTTGCCAGAAAATACGCTGGTTTGGAACACATGTACACCGGCTATTGGATCCCCACACAAAAGAACTTGCTCGCTGTAAGTATAAAAATAATGTTAGACTGTTAGATGTTATTTGTATCAATGTAAATAGTGATTAGACTAGTTTCTTGCAAAGGTTAACTTTATTCTGTGCAGTATACAAAAAAACTATCAACAGTAAAGTCACATAACATATTTTAATTCACATTAACCTACGATATTGATTTCATATATATAATTGGTATAATACTGTATAAAGTATAACTTCTGAGCAATTAAATATTATTGATATGTGTGTTTTGCTACACTTACCACTTGCTATCATTATTCAAAGAAGAAACAACACTTATGTGGCAGGTTATATCGGCTTGACACATCAGTATGGAATGTTCACTTGGTGTCGGTGGCAAAAATATAGGCATCATCTACAAACATTGTATACAGTCAGTGAGTATAATCTACTCTATGTAGTCATGCACGACTTATAGTTTATGTTTGGTTTTAGATTTTACCCATCATGACATGTGAACACTCGATTATGAAGATACAATAAATGCAAACTAAAATTTTACGAAATATTAATAGACTAAAAATTAAACTATTAAATCCGTCATCGGTCCAACTGACCATAAAGATTTATATCAAAAGTGGGACCATATGAAATGTATTACTACTACACAACCTGTTCCATAAAGTTTTTTTTGAAGTAAAGGGTTCATGTAATTATAATTTCTATCATAACATGTAGACAATATGATAAGTTGTTCATTGCTTATAATGAAACGTTAACTGTACGTACGTCGCTCTTGTTTTGTACTTGTTCTGTAAAAAGAAACAATACATAATTATTATATTTTCAAGATTGAAAATACGTTCACATAACATACCAGAGAGCAACAGAGCGACGTTCAAAATAAAGGCGATTTACCTTCTTTTTCTATTTTGACACTGAAGCATAATTCATCGACATTGAACCTGAAAATGAACATACCTTTTTTTTTAATAAAGCCACATACTTGTTCATGATATGCAAGGTCGCTCGATAATATAATATATATATTTTTAAACACGAACTACAACACTACAATACTTAATATTAAAATTTGGTGTTTTTATAATAAATAAACAGTGCACGCATTGTGAGATAAAAACAGTTGATTCGTAATTTGGGACCATTATCTGTTTGGCTATGTGCATGTCTTCAAGTTTTCGAGCGTTGTGAATACGTTGTTTTGCCACCAAAAAACAGTATATGCCTTAGGAAAGCATAATTATGCAAATAGCTATATTGTAAGTTTCTTTTTTTTCGCTCTTCAGTCGCAAGTTCAATACATGCGTCATATCTGAATAGGGTTTTAAACAATCGTATAATGTTATATTTAATTAGGTTTTTATTATTTTACGCGTATATTTTAATTCTATAAAGCGCATTTCTATAATACGGGCCTATAGCACGCTAACATTGAGCGCACATTTACCTTTAATTTTTATGCATGCATATATTAAAATACTATAACGATTTCACACTAGAAAATCGATAAAAGCGTATCGCCAAGAGTAAAATGTTATGCAATATCAAACTCGTGAAACAAACTAAGTGGAATACAAACATATTCAGCGCACACTGTTTACTGGAGTACATGAGTATCAGGTTAATTCTGGTGAGCAGTATGTACAGTGGAAAAGTAAGCGAAATCCAATACGACGAAGACGTAGCCACTTAAGATGCGGACGTTTATTGCGACATGAGTAAACATTGTTTATACAAACCCATTGCTTGTGCCGTCAGAAGTAGTCTGATAACAACACCGGTAAGTCCCTTCTGGAATGGTAACGTTGACAAGCAGTGAATTGGCGGACCCTGCAATTGGGCCTACCGCTGAAGTACTAGCATTGAAATCGCATTTCCCTGGTACTGGTCTGCAAATTAAAATATAATTTTTTAACAAAACACATTATTTATGAAATAATACAGTTGTATTAATATTTAGAGAGGCATATAATGTTCAACCTATAAAAAGTTCGATTTTAGTTTACAAAATATAACTTAGTTCAAACATTTTTTTATTAAAGATAGTTGCGACTGTTTATCTGCTATGAGCCAGATACGTGTTTTAACTTCACACTTACGGTTTCGACACCACCCCTTGATACGGAACACTGATTATACAAGGTTTTCCAGCCGTGCATGAAATATGTTTAGGTAAAGTGCTGATGCCGTCAAAATGCGGGGTATCAGCTGTCGTGTTCGGAAGGTTTTCAATTCCAGGAAGATGATTAGGCGTGTTGGCTAATTAAAACAGTTTTTTATTAACATATGACAACCTTAAAATCGGACTTTCTACAAATGTATAATTAAAAAAGTTCAGCGCGTTGTAGGAAAACGTAAATACTGTTTTTGTAACAATGAAATAGAAGACGGCTTACACTGTGAACAGTTTGGGCCAGTTGCTCCGTAGGTACACACACAGCTTGAAGAATTGGCTTGCAGATCAGACACACACACGGAGTTTGATGCACACACAACACCCTTGCATGGACGATTGTCTGTTGCATAGATATGAATATAACTGTATACAATAACAATAAACCCGCCCACTTACGTTGCACATATAATACAATTTAGTATTATATGTAATTAAATAATTAATGTAATAGTTTAAATGAATGCTATTGAAATGTGGTAGATTGTAGCAGGGATGCGAGTAGGGGTGGAAGGGTGTCTTAAAAATGTTTATTGAAAGACGTTGGTATAAACCTATATACTTGTTGAAGACAGGTGCGTCGCGTACAATGTCAAACAGATGTATGCTGTAGATTTTGGCAGAGCATTTTAAAATCGAAAAAAGTAATAGTTTTATTTCAAAGTTTGTAAAAAGTAAAACAAACATTTATCTTGGTAAGTCTGTAAGCGTGATATTTAAGTATGGTGTATAATAATTAATAGCATAACACTTATGATTACACTGCACAAAAAAGCAGTCATACCATGTTTCGCATCGACAATCCTCAACTCGATACACCTTTCTTCACCTGGTTTTCTAAAACGATAAACATAATTATACGATATCACATGATATTTAACATCCTTTTACGTACCATTATTATAATACGTATTTTGTTTATACTTGAATGCCCTATGTTTAATTATTTACGTAAGCAGTATATTAATACATATTATTGGAAGAACACACACATAATCAAGTTTACTGACCTGTTACAGACTGACAATGAAAAAAGTGTACGAAATCTATCCATTTTTGTTTCTTAAGCTTTTAAATTGAGAGCTGACTTATATTGTCTATAGTTTCACTCCATGTACGTTCATGTATTTATCTGCTTAATATAAACATACGAAATACGATAAAGTTTTTACACATTTTTTGTATTATTACACTTTTCTGAAAAGATTTTGATCTTGGTTCTGTTAAAAATAATGTACGTCATTGACCATCTGTGAATATATTGTGTTGTAATATGTGTGTGATCATGGGCTTAAAGCCTAATGTATGTTAACATAAACTCTATATATAAGAGTTGTATTGCATTATAAATATACATTGATATAAATACATATTTATAAATTTATATAAATGTATATGTATTATGGAATCATTCTCGTTTAAAAGAACATATATAACGCAAAATGGTAGAGATCTCACCCAGGAACAGTTACTTTGATGCACAATTTCGACTCGGAACCAGCCTCTGCTGCAGGCGGTACTTTGTAAACAATTTCACTGGTACAGGTGTTGGGAGATAATTCCACCGGAAATATGTACACTCCGTCAACCGGTTGTGGGCTGCTCTCCTTCAGTGTTGGACTGAATAAATATATGATAATAAAATGCAAGAGGTAATTAAAAGGTGCAGCAAGTCGAGTGGTCAAGGAGATATCCTTTAAATCCCAACCTAACAAGTTCAAAGCCAGGTTAAGTAAACTTGTTTTCTTTCTAGAATTATGTTACTTTACTGGCACTCTTTTATTAAAAATTTTACAT
The DNA here is from genome assembly GCA_007657795.1 of Dreissena rostriformis. NCBI lineage: Eukaryota > Metazoa > Mollusca > Bivalvia > Myida > Dreissenidae > Dreissena > Dreissena rostriformis. Next base: position 55,974 of record VMBQ01000787.1, read on the forward strand.
TTACAAATTTAAACATGTAATTGCGAACCTCAAAAAGGCAAACTTCCCCTCAAACTTATATTGATAATATTGTTAAATGATGATAAAAACAGAAAGAAAAAACAATACAAAAACAATTTGGTTACACACATCAAAAAATGCCTCACCAATAATGGTGCAGTTGATATCTGAATCAATCAGCATTTTGCTAATGCATCATTTGGACATATTAAAAAAGTAATTGATAGAGATACACAGAGTTGGTATTTTGAGATTTATACTTTACAAAAACTTAAGGACAAAGTCTACATTTAATATAAATTTAAACTACTAACTTATCTGAACAAAATACATGAAAAAGAAATGTATATTTTCTTTCGCAAAGTGTAGACCATCAGCGCATAAACAAGCACAAGTAGAGATCGGTATATATACTAATACAAATATAAACAAAATAATTTATTATGCACGCTGAACCAAGCACAATCGAAGTATCGTTTTGTACCACACTTATACATCTAAAAAATCAAACGATATTTTTGCCACAGATATTCTCTTAATTATTTTTGTATTTTTTTTCAATCTCATGTGGTGACACGGTAACTGTATATTTCAAAAGAATGTTATATGCAACACTATAGTATTTCTCTTACACAACGTAATAATTCCAACTACTATATTAAACATAATTAAGGACATCATCTATAATTACGTTTATGCTTACATTTTCAGTTTAGCGTTCATTTTAAGCGTCACCACACGTTATATTTTATCATCTTCTAACGTCAGACATAAAATCTTATTTTAGTTATGTCACGAAAATGATTAAAACGTGAATCTTTTTTCTCGATTTCAAGAATTGTTGAACCCACCAACTCCAAATATAATGCACTTTTTAAACTGACATAAATCCTAAAATGTTTTTTGTCAATACGGCAGTTTTATTTTTTATCTCGGCGCTGTCGACAACACTAGAGGAAGGGGTTGATCTAATCTTAAAATTTGGGAAACTTTTACATTATGAGTTTCCTCATAAATAATACGTTCCGCTCATAGAAGATAAGTAATGTATTCATTATTTCATTTCATCACACAACATGTGGTATTACGGAATTAGAAAAGAAAAGTACAGCATTTTACATCACTGTACATTTAAAACATGTTTTATGAGTATTACCAAGTATTGATAGAGCCGGTACTGTTTCCATTAGTGTAGTATGCCTTCAAATGCAGATCTTCGCCTTTGGTGCAACTCATAACAGATCCATGATCAAATGTCGGAGGCAGAAAGTGGGGTTTATTCTGAAATCCGCGTATCGAAAACGTGTATATCAATGCAAATGGAATTACTATTTATTATTTTGATAAAATTGCATGAATTTTGCCTGTACAAAATTCCTTTTCACGGCAACAGTGTCAATGCGGATCGTTATAGATCTTTAATACTCAACAAATTGTATATCATTCATCTTTATTAAAACAACACCACATATTCATGTATTTACTTATTATGTTATGGCTGAATTGTTTCGTTCTGTTAAAAACATACCTGATCAATCGGTGACGATTGTCCACCTGAATAAAAACGCAATTGTCCAACATAGATGGCATACAAAGAACACGTTCAATTTATTTTAATATTATTTGTTTCAATGCGATTGTAGTAGAGTTAAGGAACTATTATAACATAATAGCTTAACGATGTTTGTTGAACATTTAGTATAACAATTAACACGTTTATAAATTAAGTTAAAATGTGGAATCTTCTTTTTACAAAAGAATACATTTCAACACACATAATTGTATCGCAAATCGAGTGAAAAATATTATAAAATAAGAAAATAACATCAGTCAATTCATAGGTATATCTATCAGTCAACGCATAGCACTAAACTTGCGGGTAATCTAGCTGCACACTGTAAAATACAACTATAAGATGGAAGTCAGTGTGGAAACAAGAACCACATTTTACATTCAAAACCTCTTGCACGACTTAAATAGCTTAAGGGTAAATACACGAATAATAGTAAAATCGCCTTAACTATTTATTGAATTATAATACTCAGCACAATTTCCAATCAGAGACTTTAAAAATACAACATCGTAAATTCATTATGTTTATTGACGTCGTTGAATTAATATTAATAGTCTTAAACTGACCTGTAATACGTATGGTTGGGCACAGTTCGTCCTCCACTAAGCTGTTGAGTTTTATATATAAATGAAATGATTTTAACACAAAGATGCATTTGAAAACATGGCAATATTTACATAGATAAATCCGTTGTAAGTGCATGTTAAACAAGCACATTGATGTTTTTGTTGCACTAAGTAAATGACGCTCAATTTAACACAGTGCCTTTAAAAGCGTTTAAAGTCAATTTTCGTTTCAATAGTAAAAGTTGTAAAATAGATACATAAGTTGTAAACCGAGTATAGATGATACAAGTAATATGTGTACTATCATTATTAACGAATTTGCGTTTATCACAATATTTTTGCGCTATTTTTGGCTAAATTTACCCGCCAGGTTGTATGGACTGTATACAAAATCTATGTGACCCAAGCTCCGAGGATGTTACATTCACTGTTCCGCTGACACATTGGTGTCCAGAAGTCTGGTCTAAAACTGGTTCACCAACTGCCAAATCTGATGTTGTAAGCCCAACTTTAATCCTGTTCATGGAATAATAATATGACATACGTGAAGCTGGCTATGAATTGATATGAAGGCGGAGATTTAGATTTATGGCAATTCTGTGTATTAACAATTCGGATTGAATGCAGTTTAATATTTCAAATGCTATTTTGTGTACAAGAAGCGTTATTATTTTAACATTCAGTTTTTTTTGGAAAGCATACTATAAGAAGCAACACATTTAGAGAACATGGCAATTTCTTGCGTCAACTTACGAAGAACTTCCGCACACTTGAAACTGGAACGGACATGTCTCCAGCAGGCGGCACTGAATACCGGTCGGTAATCCACCGTTCGTTCCGGTGAAGTATGACTTGTTAACAAACAATTTAAAATATATGTTTAACTTGTTCCCTGTTTCAATAAGTGAAACCCACACTGTAGGATTGGTGATTTATAATGGCATTAAATTAATTACAATAAATTGAACAAAAGGTTATACATTCTGATCTTCATGGTCACCTATTACAATATAACGTATACATACCGTGTTACTGGTCGGTGTATTTATCGGAATCGCTGTAATTATACAAAATGATTATAAACAGACGTTGATAACAGATATGAAGGCGACACAAACATATATTTACACCAAAACAGGTATTTGACATATTTATAGATGCTCATGATGCCTGACTAAAGTTTCAGAGGTACTCTACCCAACTTTGTGACATTCAATCTTACGTGTAGAACAAGTTGATCCAGCGTATCCTTGTCTACAGAAACACACCGGATTGATCGGGTCATGGCCATCACAGAAACCACCGTTCGCACATTGCAGCCGCTGACAGCCGGTCATATCTGCTCGAGAATGAAAACATGAAATGTTAAAGAAAAGCATGAGAGCTTGAAACTCAAACACCGGTTGCAAAAACACGAACATGGGATGTGACAATTCAAACACGGAATGTTACATTTTTTACATGGTATCCTAAAACTCAAACGTCGGAAGCTTAAATTTCAATACGAGTTGCTAAAACTCAAACATGGGATTGTATAAATCAACTATCGGATGTTTTAAGTCGAACACGGAATGCTAAAGATCGAACATTGAATGCAAAACGCAAGAACGCGATGTTTTTAACTCAAACTTAAGTTGTTGTTTAAGTACCCCATTCATAGTATGCAAAGTATGTGGTACAAACGAAAACATTAAACATTCGTATTTTTATGTTATTTAGCTATTGATATTTTAATTTTGAAAGATGAATCAAATGTCTGCCATTTCTTCCATGATTGTTATAATTGTTTAGAACATAATGTAATCCTATTCGATAGTTATTATGGCCGTAAGTAATTTGAAGTACACTTGGGGACTTTTTCTAACGCAACACTTTTCAAACTTAAATATATCAGTTATGAGTTAAGATTTTGATTAATTGTTTTACATGTGATCATTCGACTATATTCTGAGCAAGCTCACGATTATATCATTCATCCGTGACGATCGGACGCTTTAGCACGTGGGGTATGTATTGTTATATCTTTTTTTTACGTGGAAATGGTGACACGCAATAATATTCTAAATTTATTTTAATTTCATCATTTACGCTGGTTTCTTTCGTCAGGACAACATAAAACTTGTTTAAAAAATGTTTGGCTCATATGAATATTCAGGAGCGCAACCGCGCTTTTTGGCACATTGAAGGTTACCTGCAAGTGTATTTGACACTTTTCTAACGCAACACTTTTCAAACTTGTATATCTCACTTATGAGTACAGATTTTCATTTGTAGTTGTGATGTGATCATTTGACTACATTCGGTGCAAGCTAACGATACAATCATTCATCCGTGACGATCGGACGCTATAGCACGTCGGGTAGGTAGCATGCAATTTGCTAAAATGCGCGGTTGCGCTTCTGAATATTCATATAAGCCATACATTGTTTATATGTATTTTTTGTTTTCCTGGTGTAAGAACCCACCTGAATGATGATATTGAAATAAATTTAGAACAATATTGCATTTTACCATTTCCACGTGCACAAAGATGAAACTATACATACCCCACGTGCTAAAGCGTCCGATCGTCATGGATGAATGATTTTGTCGTGAGCTTGCTCAAAATGTAGTCAAATTATCACATTTAAAATTTCTAATCAAAATCTTAACTTATAACTGAGATATTCAAGTTTGATAAGTGTTGCGTTAGAAAAGTCTCTAAGTGTAGTTTAATAACAATATGCGTTTTACCTTTTATTTGGGATGCATTTCTTACTGTTACACTGAAACATCTGTCTTCACCCGTATCCTTGGTTCTGTGGCAGAATATTATGTTTAATTAATTAGCACCACAGAAAATAATTGAAACCTGCAATGCAATGCTATTCAAACTTAAAAAATACACAATATACATATAGATAGATGGCAGTTCATACATGTAAGTACGTTAAATATAACATGTTCTCTAATAAAACTAAGCATACACCCATTTACGAAATATGTATGGCATTAATAAATAGCAGTTCATATTCTCCAAAGACGCATACAGCAACCTAGCAGTACGTGTGAACACAAGTTATAGCGCATGATCCAATGAAAGTAAAGTTTATGACATGCAATTTTAATTATAACATAACAACCCATAAAGCATGAATTAAGTGAGAACCATGGCACCTCCACGAAATCAGGTTTTCAACGGGTTACTCATGAATGTTATTGTCCCCTACCGTTTTCACCGGAGCGGACTTATGGTTTGCGCTCTGTCTGTCAGTCAGTCAGTCAGTCTGTCTGTCGGTCAGTCAGTCAGTCAGTCTGTCTGTCAGTCAGTCAGTCTGTCACACTTTTCTGGATCCTGCGATAACTTTTAAAGTTCTTCATATTTGTTCATGAAACTTGAAACATGGACAGATGGCAATATGGGGTTATGCACGTTATTTCATGTTGTTCCTACGTCAAAAATTCTGGTTGCTATGGCAACAAATATATATTTAAAAAACAACTGACAAGGGTGGAGCCGGTAGAGGACATAATTGCTTGGCAATCGTCTTGTTTAAATAATTATGCGATGCAAAGCTAACTCTGAATAGGTTAGCTAAACATACACTGAAATTTAAGCGCAAATCCTCTTCTAAAATCAATTAGTTTAACGGAAATAGTTTGTGTCCTTTTTAGTAACAGTAAATTTATCCTTGATGCAACTAAAACCTTATGTAATCCCAAGCTATGTCTGCACATAAGCTACCAAACGCACACAATGTAATCACATACAGCCACGAAAACTCAAGTTACTGAACAGAAACCGTTTTTTTTTGTTTTTTTTGTAACACTGATTTTGGTCCGACTGGTCCCAAAAGGTATCACACGCATGTATGTATTTGAGCTAAATACAGGTTTTTAGCATACAATCTTTATGTTTTTGAGAAGGGACTGTTTTTATATTTTAGAAAAATGTGTATGCCATACATAACGCGTAATCAAGATCGCGTTATTGCACACTTATGTTATTGACCAGAAATCAAATGTTTACCGTTTTTCTAATTTGAGTGACCTCGATCTAAACCTGACTAGCCTCAATTGTAGTCCCATGCTTGGTCTGATATGCAGAGTTGCATCAAGATTGGTCAATGAAAAGTGAATATATTGACATGAAACTACCTGGGTGACGACGACCGCCCGTTCGTCCGCAATAAAAAATCTGATAAACTTCGTTTAAAACCTGGTTAATTATGGTCGTAGTGCCGAGTTGGTGACACAAACATTTAATATATTAAAATCATTATATTTGTTTAGCATAAATAAGCTTAACATTCACAGACGATAAGGATAAACTTACATCGTACTAATTAACGATATGCAAATTTCGTTCTCCGATTTGGTTTGAAAAGAAGGTCTGAAAGCCACGTCTAACGTGCATGTCGCGTTTGTATTCATTCCGTCGACACACAATGAGCAATTGGAAAATATGTGTGTGTTCACGAAGTCCGACTTCAATAACATTGGTTGTATACTGTAAATACAAAAGTTCGCTTTATGACTCCATGCACGAAACGTTAAGCGTATTTTATCAACGAAATGTTTCTTCATACTTTCGATTTCGAAAAGTGGGTTGAAGCATATACTGCCCAATTAAATAGAATAAACAATCCAGTTTTAATTCAGCTGGTTAAGCAAAATGTTCTTACCAATCACGTTCATGCTGTGAACCAGGATGGGCTGTGAAGGTCGCGTGACATACTGTCCCCAGCTCGCATTCAAGCTTTGAATCAGGTGGGAGACTCGGCAATACAAAGTGAGGCAATTCCTATCGAGTTGGAAAATATAAGCGATAGTATACAAGGTTAAATTGCTAAACCGCCACTTTTGTTTTGCTTAGTTTCAACAAATTCTTTATAAAATTAATGTACGTTCTTGAATGTGTCTCGATTTTCTTCCAACGACTCATTGTTTAAGAAGATGGGTGGAACAGACTTCGTGCGCTATTCAAGTTAAGACATGGTTTATCATTTGTAATGAACTTATATTGTTCCTTTGAAAACTACACCAAACAGTAAATGTTGGTTGATCAATGTTTAAGATGCTCGAGCCCTCGAGTACATTCGTGAGAAAGAATGTCATCGTATAGTTTAAGAATAAATTTGGCAACACAGATTGTATTCACGAAATAAACCTTCAGATGCCTTATTTACATATGGAACCTTTTTTTAATTATTATTTCATTATTTCGTCGGGTTTCATTGAAAAATAGCGTCAGCAAAAATTGAAGTTGTTTCGTATTTGCATTAGTCAGCATAATGCATTAAACACAACATATTAAATTTTACTTTAGGATAACATCATTAACGCATGTAACGTTGGTGGTGTTTCAATACAATTTAATGAAGATTACATTCATCATCCTGTTCCTGTGACTGTATTTTATACCGTTGGGCACACTTTTAAATAGAGAAAACACTCAAAAATGTGTTATATGTACGCATACACAGTTTCGTTTAAATGCGCCTCAATATAAACAAAAAAAGCACTCTATTAGAGGTCGGTTTAGATAGTTTGATATGATAAATTATCTGTTTTTATTGACTATATAGAACCATGAATTTTTAATAGAACACGTGTATTGAAATATGACATAAGCAGTTGATCTATACAATTATGGAGAACAAACCTAGATAAAAATATACATATCGTATTGATAACGTGTCATGCTCAGACAAGTCAACTATTCAAATCACACACAATTCTTAAATACGTATGATCGTCAATTCTAAACATATATTCCATCGTGATAGTAACTCAATTGCACAGCCATTGATAAAAGTAGAATCGAATGATTCTATACAAGTCAAGCTAATGCACTCGCGGTGTAAATCCTACGTATCAGAAATTAATACTATTGCTTTAATATTCATTGCCCATACCTTTCCGCCATACTGGAACCGCACGCCTGGAAGAAATAATAACATAAATGCACTAATGTCAACACAGGAATAGGCTCAACAGATTTTGCGTAAACAAAAATTGTTTGCAACAAAAAAAAAACGTTCTTTCTTACGTTGCTTTTTTAATGAAATGTGCAATCTTTTTTTTTTAGAATTTCATATACATTTTAAATGATACACTACCTTCTTCAACAAGTACTGATAAACACAGTTCGTCTTGGTTTACTCTGAAATACACATAATCTTTGGTTTATTTCAAATATACGCATTGCATTTATACACACACACACACACGCACACACGCACGCACGCACGAACACACACACACACACATATATAAAGAAGTCTAAGAATAAAGTACATATTACCCTATATCACAGATGTGTTTATGACTTTCAAGATCAAGACAGACCAAAAAACGTAGCTAGTAACTGAAATGGCAGGATTCATATTCAGACAAAATTAAGCCCTTCAGGACATATGGCCATTCGTTGTTTTTGACAACGCCGACGTAAGCCGACGATTAAAAAAAATAGAAGTACATGGGATACTTTTCTTCGGAAAGTATATTTTTCCATTCATTCAAAGTATTCTATTTGTTAAGGTGTATATACAAAATAAATTTTAGCTGTTAGTTTTAACGCTGGCGTGGATCTTCGTACGTACCTGCTGGCATTCAAAGTCAGTATACACATATCAAACACGCCCACCGCGGAGGGCAGGAATGAAATTACTGCCTGGTGGAAACCAAGTCTAGATGGCATCTCTTCAATTGATATAACTATATTGGAAAGTGTAGAACTGACGCGTCCTTTCTCTATCGGTCTTAAATATTTCACATATAAACATGTCAGTTAAAATATTGCACATATTATGAAATCAGTCTAAATATCAAATTATATTCAAATAAGTTTTCATAAACCCAGTTTAGTTAAGAGAAAAAACATATCACTGTGTTTTTCTGAAGTTTGTAATATAATTAATAAAGCAGTTTTTGCAATTAAATCACATTTTGTTAAGGTTGTTTAATTCAGTATGAAGCTGGGGTTGTCACTCGTAAAACATGTCAGAATAATGATGTGTTACCTAGTGTTGCCTGTGAGTATTCCTGACACTGTAGTAGAAAATCCACACTCCACGTTCTTGTTGCAGTTGATATATTTTATTGTTGATGTGCCCATAAATACTGGGACCTAGAAAAAATAAACATACTTGGTGATATTTGCACAAAAATAAGCGATATAGGAAACGATCAGATAGCAATAAGTAGTAGAAGAAGAAGAAGACGAACAGAAATAACACCAACAACAATAATAATAATAAATAATAATAATTAATAATACTAATTATTATAATAATAAAATTATAATAATAAAATAATACCATAATATATAAAAAATGATGATGATAATAATAATAATAATTATAATAAAAATAATAATAATAATAATAGTATTATTATATAAACCAATAGTTATAAACCATGGCACATTTAAGTTTAACCTACTTTATCTTTTCTGAAAGGATGAATCCATATGCGGGTGTACAAAAGCTGAACAAAACAATAAACAATATGACTTACACGACCCGTATGATCAATATCGGTTATGCCAGTTATTTCTACAAAAGCAAAACAATTATGTACACACCATTATATTGATCATTATGTACATACCTAAGGCCTTAGTATAAAAAAAAACAAACAATTGTATTATTTATCAAGTATAAACTTATTTTATGTGTGGTATTTTTCCGAGGAACTGCTATTGCACTGTTGTACAAGGAGGTAGTCGTGCCAAGGACACCAATCAAGATGTCTTTGCTTACAACGCAGGACAATAGTTTTGACCGTTACAAACAGCACACATAAAATAACTGTTTTATTATCTTATGGTATGTATAGCTCGAACAAATATGAAAGAACACAGTTTAAAAGTCCTTTCAAGTTGCAATATTAGTGAAAGTTGAAATATTAACAGTAACCCCCAAAATTCAGCTTTTTTCACTTTATGGAAAAAAATCATTTCCAAAATGCATACAAAGAGGTTTCATCTGATAAATATACTCAATGGCCACGCTTTTTCATTACTTCCATTGTTATTATTATGTTCTGAAGATGTTCGGAAACTGAGGAAAAAAATGAACGAGGGGAAAACCTTATTACAGTGGATGTTATATCTAATTTATAACGTTTGATGTGATTATTCCCATATGATCATACAAAAGGCTGAATTTCCCGATTGTGGGGTTTGAAAATGGCCTAGATTTTTGTTAATATTGCAACTTAAATAGATGAACAATATCAAACAAATATTTTTTTACGATATATGTCGACTAAAATAGTAGTTTTCTGAACAGTCATGTTAACACAAATGCCGATGTTATAAGTCGGCTTATGCAGTTGTTTTTAAAACCTGACTATTGAAACACATCGATCAATCGTGCGCTTGAGTGATTGCATAATAACGTGCACATGCAATACAATCTTTAAAACTCGACAAGATACGGATGCAAGTAAAAGCATTCTTTGCGCATCGGACTGCGCTTGAACAGTGCTCCCGGAGTGAAATAGTCAAAACAGTATCAAATATAGCGTTACTAAGCAGCATATATTACATGTTATGCTTAGGGAAACAACTCTATGATAATAGTTTCAAGTAACTTCAACATACAACATATAAATAGAAATTGTAAATAAATAAATACTATAATAAGACTTATATTACAAAAATTCTTCGTGAATAAACAGTATTTTCAGTTGTCTCACAATAAATTAATTAAAAAATACAGACTATGGAAACGGCATCCACGTTTCAGTAACTGATTTAGGAAAATGCACAACGGAGTCCTACATGCCGTGTTTAAGAATTTATAGAAAAAATGTTTCATGAAAGCTTGTCTTAACTCCGGATTTTAGAAAGTATATACTTAAATAAAATTTATATGAATGTATATGTTGTTCGATCAACCAGTGATCTTAGTGACTTAGCCGTTAAATAAAAGGCAAATAAATGCGAAAAAAGAACTGGAAAATTATCATTGAACACGAGCTGGGGAAGTCTTAAAACTTGTCTTGCCCAAAACCGGATCGCTTGAAAGTCTAATAATATTTGATAGAAAACAGCTTTACCGTTCTCGCACTTTTCTCCGCTGGTGCCTACTTTACATACACAGGTGGTCAAGTGGTTGTTCACAAAACACGATCCATTATTTTTACAGGAATTGTCCCTTTCCAAACACGGTCCTGACAAATTATAATATAAGTGCCATTAAGGTGTAATGAAAACTTAAATTATAAAATCAAATCGAAAACAAATAAACATTATTTTCATTTTTTCCCTTTCTGTTTATGACTTTATTACGCATGTATACATGTCAATATTTTAAATGTTAAATGAAAAACTGACTTTTTATGAAGAGTATTTGTTTAAAAACTGTAGATTAAAAGAAACACAATTACTTATGTACTAGTACAATCATACCGTGAATACATAAGGAAAGCGCTGTCGCTTCAACGCGCGAGTCTGGTAAACATGTGAATACTACTTACCCTGTTCGCATTTATCGCCAGTAAACCCTTCAATGCAGATACACTTGCGTGCGTTAGGATCCACTGCGATGCATGCACCGTCGTTTTGACAAGTTGTGTTTTTGCACACGTCTGTCAATTCATGAAACCACTTTCTTGTTAAACATATAGTCAATCAATCGTTCTCTCAACAAGTATTTCATATTATTTATGAATTTAACTTTAACAAGTACTCTTTTGCAAACTTTTTATGTCCCCCACTATAGTAGTGGGGGACATATTGTTTTTGCCCTGTCTGTTGGTCTGTTGGTNTTATATCAAATATACTTGTTTAACCATATAGGAAACTAGTTATTACAGATCAATGTAAAGACATCTGCTTGGTTTCCGTAAATTGCACAGTCTGTAATTTTGATCGAATATAATAAAGTCATATATACTTGCAGTTAAATGTGTTAATTAAAGCTATCTTTCTCAGATTATGTGCAATCCACATTCAAATTAATAACATGCATCTTCACTACGTAGATAATATACATTGAAAGATGTTATTCATATTTATTTATTAATTAATGTGTATGTTTTAAATAGTTCATACATATGAGCAAGAGTATATTGTTACGACAGGTATTTTTTGTTTACAACAATGTGCTTTCTAATGTTTGTGATATTTGATGAATGAAAAAAATCCTTAAACAATAGCCATGGACAATACGTGAAAAAAATTAGGAACCGTTTAGTGGTTTCAGCCTTACGCAGATAGAAAGCAGATATCAGCGCTTCCGTTACGTTCAAATTGAAAGGCAACTTCTGTCACACATTGCTGATTTGCCACTGAAGAGTTGAAAACAGTGACGCCCGATGAAGGGGACTGGACTTGTTCGCTAAAATAAAAAGAGCTTTGTCACAGACTAAACAGCAGTCCTTTACCAGGTTGATATTGTTGGAAAAAGAACAGGAATATGTAAAGCTTAATTAACCGCAAGGAAGATACTTATGTATCCATAGAAAGCACAAGTTTGGATTGGTGAAATTTACTGAAATAACATTTATATTCCATATGTGGTCCTCTATTCATTTATCGAGTTTCATCAACCTTGCATTATTTGTTTTTGAGTTGTCGCAGGATCCATATTTGAGTTTCCACTAAGTTTTGTTATCATAAAACCAAATACTGTGGTCCGACGAAGATAATCGACAACGTGCATATTCCAAACGAGGCCCTCTATCCACAAACACAAACACCAAAAACGAAGCTAAAGTAATTTTAAATGTTCGCAGGATCCAGAGTTCTCACTGATTTCTGTAAGAATTGCTACCACAATTTATGTCTGACGAGAAATCTGAAATAACGTGCATATTCCCCATTTTGCCATCTAACAACATGCCGAGTTTAACCAACATAGCTTTATTAATTGTTGAGTAGTCGCATGATCCAGAAAAAAAATATACTTATTTCTGTCAACAAAGCAAATACAGTATTTGTCCTACGAGAAAGTTAAATAACGTGCGTATTCCTTGTATGGCACCGAATCTAATAAACCGAGTTTCATCATCCTAGCTTAAGTTATTTTTGAGTTATCGTCGTATGCAGAATATTCTGACAATTTATATATTTGAAACTATAGAATCCACATTTTTGTGTTACAAAAAAAGTGCCCTGAAAAAACATGTTTATTCCCCATATTGCCCTCTATCAACATACAGATATTCATCTAGCTTAAGTACTTGATGCATTATTGTAGGATCCAAATGTTTGAGACATTTGTTTGGGACATTTTATACTTTTTTCTGTAACCATAGCAACCACACATTATGTCTGACGGAAAAATGAAATATTGTGTTTATATCTATTATGGCTTAATCAACAGAATGGACTGGGTGTAAACCTCAAGTCTCCTTAGAGGAAACCGGAAGGAGACTACAAATATACCATTAAGATGTAACGAAAGTGCATACTTGTCCGACACATCAAAGCAAATACATAAATGTAATACACGTTTCTTTACATAACATAATCTTATATGTACAGATGCATCATAAAGATAGTGTTATTATCTATATTATGACTAAACACAAACTATTTTGTTTGTAATGAGTATTATTATTTCCATTATTTCCAGGTAAATAAATTGATAATATTGTTGCAAATAATCGGGATTAACAATTTGAAATAAACACCACACACCAAGATATATTGTAAGATGTGTAAAGAAGCAAATGGCACGTTGAATTTGTGACACAGGAAAAACTGCTCCCGCCTAACGGTGTTGGATTCAGAAAACGGACCTACAACAGTAAATGTTATTTTATAATACATCACAAAATTTGCCGCATTTGTGTATATAAACAATATCATTGCTCTGAATCGATTGAAGATTTAAAAACATAGGGTCCATAGCGGACTATTGCACTAAATACATAAATATATAAATGCTGTGTAACTCACTTGGTCATTTTTCTCAATGGAAACTGAAAATATAAAGAATAGACAGATGTTCGCAATATGATGTCAACTGTATGTTCATGCACTTTGTCTTCATATTTGTGTTACGCAACAGTTTATATCGTCAGTAGAAACAAGATTATTACATGAAAGTGGCTTTTAAATGACATAAACAACACAACATATTTTGAGCCTTATGAACCTTATGTGACATGACTGTTGTTTATTTATCATTTCGTTTGTGTTTGTTGATTATTATACATACCATCGTGGTTAAATACTAAATCCCAGCAAATTGTTTCGGAAACACCACTGAATAAAAGTATAGACATCATTTAATTATGCTTGTTCAATTAGGACTAAGAAGAAAACTATTCAACCAAACTCGAGGATAAAGTAAAACTAATTCAACACATAACAACACACTTATATTGAAAAACTGTGTTACACGCCCTTAATGAAGGTTTTCGATATACATATGCGCGTCATGAATATTCGAAACGAACATTACATCATTAGCATGTTTTAACTGATTACCTATCCGATGCGGTGACACACAAATACCGTTCGATTACTGATGTCACATTGCCCTTCATGTCAATGGAACATTTGTATACATTGTTGAAACCAAACACACTATTTCTTGTTGCAGTACAGTTAGAGCTTGTGTATGATGCAAGTTCTGGTGACGGTTTGATATTTACCGACGGCGTCGTGCTACGGAAGAACAAGACGTTGTTACACAGTAATGAGATTAAACACATACGGTATGAGTGTTGACCCTGAATCAAAGATGGACTTTGTTTTGTTATAAAAAGTAATTTAAGGGAACAGACGGAACGAATTCAAGAATTATGAATAACGTATCATTTTTAATACACTATTATGTATTAGAATATTACTTTCGTATAGATGCATAAATAAAATATATATATCAACATTGAAGACAGACGGAATACATTAAAAAGGCAAGGACTCCATAAATCTTCATTTTCAACAGACCATTTACGAGCATTGTGTACGTTATGAATGAAGATGAGTTTGCCAACGTACCCAGACTTGGTTGCTATATATACGTCAACATAGCAGCTCAAGATTGATTTATGCGATGAATAACACACGATTGAACTTCCAATTCGAGGAGTTGGATCAATAAATTTCACGTCGCTTTGTAGGCTCTGATAAAAAGATTTAACATTACACACATTTGAAATATCAACACATTTCAATGAATACACGAAGTTATATAATACTGACACAAATTCATATATAAATATATACTTAATATATGAGTCGCCAAATATTTTAAATAATAATTGAATAAGACAACGCATTTAATATACGTACGAAATTTCCGCGAGAACCTGAATTAAAGAGAAATTTAAGGTAGATAATCGAAGCCAAAAACACACACAAATAATGTATTCTGCAGATCAATGGACAATTGAGAGACTTAAGTAACATACATATTTTGCTGCGGCTAAATGTTATGTGTTCGGTCGAAGTATGGTATCTATTTTATGAATTTAGCCAACGATACATAAACAAAAAGATTTTATATTTCCACAATATATTATTAATATGTTTAGAAATGTAGTTTTTAGAAAGATTTCCGTGTACACGATTTGCACAGAATTCAAAAGAGACAATTGTGTTATTTAATCAGTTCCGGTAATATCCCAACAATGTTGAAGTGCAGAAGTGAAGTTAAGTTATTCCGAGAAAACTTATGCTCGTTTTTTTTACCACAAATACCTTGGGAACAGTCTTTTGCTGAATATCCAAGTCTGCACACACATGTTCCATCAGTGCATATACCACCGTTAGTACAGTCAGAAGGACAAGAGGGTAGGGCTGTGTCAAAAAATGATGTTAGATAATTGAACAACATTCGGTACAGCATGATATTGTTTTGATGAATTATACCTGCAATACATTATAAGACCAGCACTGTAAGGGGAATATAGTATAAATATTAGAACTAAAACAATGCATAAATAATTGAACTACATCATTTATATAAAACAAAAACAGTGCCGTACATGAAAGTTCTAATCGTTTGGATGTAATGGAATATATCCCTTTACATGGTTGACAATTTAATAATGTGGGATATACTCCAACTGAAACGTACACCTTGTGCTTTTTAAATGGCGTATATGGACCTTTTCACATGTATCAACATTTTCCAACACAGTCAGGATTTCCATCGGGGAGCAAGAAAAATACAGTAAAAACAGTTAATACATCCAGTTATGCATTTGTCACTTAACGACTACATTAATATGTATTATTATATTTAAAAAAAAAGCTAACACAATGGTTATAGTTGCACAAAATGCTTACAGTTTGTACTGATATTATGCGGGACTTCTATGCAGGTAGATCGCGATGTACTATCGACACATATTGCACTTGAATTGCATGTGTTTGGCGAACAGTTGTTAGTCTCTGTAAAACAATTTATGTGTAGTTACAAAGCGGTTAGAAAGATAAGCAACGCAAATATGCTTTACAACTTCATACAGTAATGGGAAATGTACATTACTTGTAAGACAGGCATTTCCATTTATATCTGAAGAGTATCCTTGTAAACAAGCACAAAGAGGATCTTTCCCGACGTTATAGCAGTCACCATGATTGCAGATGCCAGGTGGACAAACATCTTTTTCTGTGAAAGGTTGCATAAATTAATCACTAACAGTTTCTTTGATGTTTAACACATTAAAGTAATATCATTGTTTTCGGCTCGGTTTATATAACGATGTTTTTGATAATGTATGCAGCGGGGACGTTGAACGCCATTGGAACTGGACAAATGTTCTAAATGTAGGGAATGCAAACTTACTGAATTCTTTAACATTTACCAATAACTGTTGCATACTTGTTTGAGTAATACAATTTTCATAAAATAGAATTATATGCATTTGTACAACCTACAGCAAAGAGTTGAACATACATATGGACAATTCATCGTATTTATGTTACCATCAGTATGAATCCTTCATTCATATGAAGAGATAGCACTCTGATTTTATAACCTCGGCACAACAAAGCCATAACAGAGCTGACAGAGTGGCTCAGTGTTAACTGGTATTGTATATTCTCGCCGATTTGGGTCCCGTGAGTAATTCGTTAATTATTCTACAAATAGCTAACGGTAACGTTCTGATAAACACACACATCACTTAACGTACGCACTTAGTAGACCCGATAACTTCTATTAAATAGAACATCATATTTGAATTGTGATTTCATTTTTTTAAACTAAAAAAATACCGTTTATATCTTTCTGCAAGTAACACATGAAATTAAAGAAGTATCGCAATAAATCACATTAGTGTTGTATTCGTGTTACTTTTCTTCATGTGCGTATCATGAATAAACTTATGCAATACTAATAACACGCATAGTATACATGAAGTACATTGTCGCGTTAGATAAGTCACTTCACCAATGACCCTGATCACCTTGTATTTTACTTCGTGCAAGCTCAATATTAAATTTCAATGCCGATTGCATTTTAAAGATTTGTTATTTCTGTTACAGTGGTAAGAAATTTTGCCAATATAAAAACGCGGTATACAGATATTTGTCATCATTCGCAACATTGACATATGTTTTAAATAAACCATTGTAAATTCTGGATAAAAGAAAAAAAAATGGGCAGCGGAAAGGAACTGGTTCTTACGCTTCCGTCAAACCGGACTTGCGTACGGCGTTCTTTCGGCGACCAGGGCGCATCGCTATTGCGTCAACGTCAGAACGCATGAGGATGTAGGCAAAACGCGAATAACGACTTAAAACCAGTTAGACTTGACCAGCAAACGTTTTTGAACATTTCAATTCGAATATGCTAGCTTCTAGCAAAAATTCTCATCAAACTGAACTAGCGATCTCACTTAGACTAAAAATCGTCAGTATTTATAAAAGCATTGATAGGCGTTGTAATAACGATACGGCTATTTATTGATAGGCGTTGTAATAACGATACGGCTATTTATCTCACATAAATCCGAATACCAATATGACGTAATGAACACGTCAATCATCTGCATGCAGTAAATTAAAAAATAAGTTGCATAAACTTTATTATTGTGTACAAATTACTTACTTCGAGTACAAAACTGTCCGAAATAAGGTTCCGGACAATTACATTTAAAAAGTCCCGAGTTGTCGTTGTGCGGCTCACATACCCCAGAATTGATGCAAGGACTGGACAAACATGGATCTGGAAAGAAATGATAAAAAATATGACTGCTTTCAATTATTTATTGAAGACGGCGTAATTGGCCTATCAAATATTCATTACTAAAAATGTTCCAAAAACGGTTAATACCAATCAATTAAATCTTAAACATGTTAGCGGCGAACGCATACACAATCGGTTTATTGTACATGTATTCAGATTCTTATTTATACTTTCTGAGGACAAACACATTAGCTTTTTTTTAAAAAGCAAACACTTACTTGGTGGAAATGTCACCACGTTCATGCACGTGTCGTTGCTTTTACATCTAAAATTTGAAACTATCGTTGATCAATATACACAAATATATCGCTGATTGACAAAAGCTGAAGCTTATGATAAATATACAACCCATGCACATGTTATTTAAAGTAATACCTCACACTTATATGTTTTAACTTTTCAAATGGAAACTGTTGCTTTAAAAAAGTATGCACATTCTGATATATAAATATTAAATTGTATAGTAAAACAAAGGTCAGTAATATTGAACAATATATTTTACTTCATTCAATATTAAAACGTATACAAAGTATCAGACCCAAATCGTTACTTATTTAAACCAACAATTAAGAGAATGTGTTCAATAGCGAAAAAAATTGATCATTAAAAAAAAATATTTCATATGGACATAACAAAGAACGAAAACGTTAGGCATACATATTAAAAGAAACTTGAACACCATTAATTATCTTACGCTTAAGATCAACTTATTTAATGATGGCTTTCATCAGAAAACCTACTCTTACGAAAACAATGCAGTCATTTAAACATTCAATCTTCCAAAATCAATATACCCCCTTTCCGTTACTTACCTATAACTGTATGGCAGATTCAAAAAAGCAAATGTTGATTGTGTATTAAGAACTGTAGAAGCTGATTATGGAAAACGTTACTTCGATAAAAGAAACAAAGGGAAATGGATGCTTCAAATCAAATACAAACTCAGTATTTTTAGAGCAAGACAAACAGAACCTTGTTATACGATACAAAAACAACAAACGAACTCAACTTAGAACTTTGAAACACATGTAGTATTGAATTTAACTGTTATGTTCAGGACCAAGAAAAAAAATGTACATAATATAATCTCTCGTGGATAAACGTTGAAATCGTAACGTATAAGCTATCAATGTAAATTGATTTTGCGACTGTACAAAAAACAACAACAACAAATGTGATTTAAGTAATTTACACTTTGAAACTATAGACTGTTTGGTTCGAGAATGTGATAACGTGTAAGCACTTTGGAGACAATTAAAAATATTATTAGAAACAACTATATATTTTTCAAACATCCAATTGTATTATGATGGTGATGGTAAAGACTCATATGTGGGTATGTTAGCAAATACTTACAATACCATATATTAAATTATACTTTGAATACGTATTTTAACAACTTATAACTGATAAAATAAGTAAGCTTATAACATGAAACCAAGTTTATATGTGTGAGACAGAATGTGTGTGTAAGTGCGTAAATGATTGGGAGTGCCTGAACATGTGTGTGGAAGGGAAAGATTGTGCACAACGATGTTTAAGTGGTGTTGCAGTTGATTAAATGTATGCATGGTTATTTCTTTCTTAATGGGTTATAATGAATGGGTAAAACACGTAAACAATGGCATACCCCTGTATGTCTATAGCTTGAAGACAGATATGTCCTCCTCCATTTGCAGAATGTCGAAAGAAAAGATCCATCGCATACAACATCATGCCATCGTGAGTAACATTACGACGAAGTCTAAGCGAAGCTGTGTCCAGGTAGTTTTCAGTGATGAGTATTTTCTCAAGTCCACTACAAAAAAGTTTCGAATATAGATGTATATTAACTTAAATCCTCTACAACACAATTCCGAACACTAATGGATATTCAGTCTAGTCCTCTACAATCAAGTTTTAAATAATGATTGATATTTTTACAAGATGTCTTGACAAAAGTTTCGAACTATGATTGATAATCACTGACATCCTCTACAGTACAATATTATTTTAAACAGTGGTCGATATGCACAAAGTTGCAAATCGGATGCTTCTGTAAACAGAGAATCGCCGAGTTCTTAAATTATAATTCATATTCTCGTGCATTGCTTGTTAGCTTTTGTTAATGTTTATTTACCCGTGTATGTTTTGCTATTTATTATAGGCAAAGTGTGATGTTTTAGTCGGTTTAAGCCCCCGATGTGTTTGTCATTGACCGTTAAATGCGGTGACTTCAGAATGAACAACAGTTTATGACTGTATTCGTGTCTGTTGTGTAATTTCTGTGTTCTCAATTATGAACTTTCGCTTTAATGTGATAATTGCTGGGCTAGGTTTGATATACAACTAGCTGCATGATAAACCCAAATGATTTGCACTGACAGATCCAGCGCGGTGACCCCCACTGTTATAATAAACCACTTAGTATTGAATATGTATTGTATAGAAAAAATGAGCTCTTGCATTATAGCTTCTTGTTCACAGTTGGCAAAATGATTTTTTACCTAAATGTTTATAGAATCCAAAAAGACTGTATGCATTATGATACTCCTTACTGAGAGTATTTCTTAAAATTATAGATTCGGTTCTTTTAAAGATATCCTTCAATTGAAATCAGTGACAGAAGAGAGACATAGCATAAGCCTCGAGCTTTTTTCTCAATTCTGTCAAATTGTATACTACAGCGTTTATGTTAAGCAATACTGCAATTTCTTCCTGCCTTGTATTTTGTGCGAATATAGTATGTATGTTTTGTATTGTATTGCTTATTATGTACTTTCTATGAACTAAATAAATACTGTTTAAACCAATTGAAATCAGTAATAGTATTAAAAATAAACGAATTGTAACGGTTTTCATCGATTTTTAGTAAACGGTATGTATTACTAACACGGCGTTTAAATATTGCTCCAAGGGTTCCAATCAAGATGGAGGCCATCATTTTTTTTGTAACCATAACAATTATTTAAGACTATTCCAAATGTTATAGGTTTGTAAGTATTTGTATAGGGAACAACAATCTGTGAAAATGTCCCTTAAAATGGATGTCTAGCGGATGGTATCAATAGTATATCGCCTGATATTGTTTCGTGATTATTATTTTTTCTATATATCTTGACAGTTGTAAGCAGATGCCTGTTGGTCTACGGTCTCCTAAATAATTTTATTTTTTAACCCTTACCCTAACCCTTTACATGCTATTTTTAGTTGGGCAACGGTGGACCATCGTCCATATGGATAAACTTATAACGTCATTTATGCAAAAAATCAAACAGTGTTGGATTTAATCTTAAGTCCATAACAAACAGATTTCGAACTGGAAGGTCCCTACAACTAGGTTTTGAGTAGTAAGGGATATTCTCTTAAGTCCCGTGCAATATGGTTTTGATTGCATAAAAAAAGATGAAATAAGTTCTGTCAGGTAGAAGAACATTTAAATTTAATTTTAGCATGCACACACATGGAGCAGTAAACCAATTTCTCTGTCAAAAAATTTAAGATAAACGCTTCGGCATGTTTTCTTAAAACCATAAGCAATAATGCCAACATTCATTGGTCGAATAGCTGATTAAGTTGTCATTAGTATCATACTCCTATAATGTATCGGTGTTTGAACATTAAAATTATTTGGTATTTACGTTTAGGTTATTACAAATTACCATCAATGTTATGCATAATTGTGTTTACACAAAGTTAAGCAAAATAGTTTCACACTAAGTCACTAGAAACATCCGGTAACCATAATTGTATCCGTGTTCAGTGTATCATGAGTTTACCGAGATGTTTAGAAATGGCTTATTCAAGTATTAGAAGAGCTCCGTGCCGCCTTAATTATATGTGACTAAGAAATTTGCATATTGATAAGAGCATACTTTTCTGATTAATTATAGTCTATAAAACATCTCTCACAAATTTGATCAACTTTAATTATAATTATAAAGCAACTCTAAGCTATCGGACCCCCGTTTAGAAATACACGAAACACGATGTGCTCATGCTTCATTTTATGTTGTGTGTATAAGATTGATGTCCCTAACATGTTAACATATATAGTTTGTACCATAGCTTTTGTAACTGATTTTTGCACATACCTTTTAGAATTCACAAACACTGGTATGGTACAAAACACGTCTGTTGGACATGAAAAACTCCCATTTGGAAAATCCACAAAATAAGGACACTCCTGAAATAAATGATTTATAGTTAAAAGGTAAAACATACAATTAAAATAATATATATATATGCGCATCATCATTGTTATTCAATTAACAAGTAAAGTTACGATGATAGCATACACAAAGGGATTCATAGCACACCAGGAGTAATTGAAAATAGCACTTAACAAGTTAAAATACCGTTGGTACTATGGATGGATTCTGCCATTCTCCCGAAAGTCGTTCTGAATAAAATAAACGCAATTTCAATCAATTTAAACAATGGTCGCCAGCATGTTAGTTAATAATAACACACAATTTAAGAAACACTTATTATAAATACACTTCTACCACAACAACTACTACAACTATTGCTACTTCTACTACTCGCACTGGTTTTGACATGTGTACAACGTACCTTTCACTTGTAAATTGAAACATCGTCTTTCATTAGAGGTCACTCTGGAAATTGAACATACAGATTGATAAGTAACGCATCGTTCACTTTATTGTATAGGTTCCTATTGACAAGAGGAAACGGTAACAGAAACTGATTGCAAAAGATACCAGTATTACATGTTCTTTATCTATTTAAATTTATTTTCTTTAGTACATCACGCTAACCGGCCGCATCCTAGATTGACGGTTAAATCCTTCACGTAGTTTAGCGACTCAAGTCATAAAGCATAAATATAAACTTAGTCATATCACATAATATAAGTTTGATACTTACTCAATACTATCTGTCACTGTAAGGCAAACCATGTGTTGACCAATATCATCCTTTGAAGGTGTCCATCTTAATTCTACGTATCTAACAGTGTCTCGGCCTTCAGGATCCGCCTTTATATCCGACATTGTTATGGACAGGTTCCCCAAATGCAATGCATGAAACTTGCTTATGCCACTGAAACAATATTTTGAACAAAATAGCATCATGTAAATCTAATATTTCACTGGTGTACAAAAAATCTACAAAGTTGTGATTATGATTAATTCAAGGTTGAAAGCAAATATAAAAATCTAGTTTTTTTATTAATATTATATCAAATTTTGCTACGACATCTATACTTATGTTAAAATATGGTATACGCACACGCCATCGCTGGACTGTGCAAACACTTCCATGAAGAACACTGAATCGATGTACAGGATGAATCTCGTATTCGCAGCTTCCGTGGGAGAAACAAACTGTGGGCCGTCGATGTGCGTTGTCACATGTACAATGAACTAACAAAAAAGTTTTAATGAATTGAAACAACTACAAACATATTTAAGGTTTAAACTATTTAAAACTTGCTTGTTTGAAGTGTTGAGTAAAGTTTTTACAGCAGTGTACAAAGATTAAGCTCGATGATCCTATTTCCGTTGTTATATTTTAGGCGTATTCCTTTTCTAAAAAATAATTAGCATACTGATTTGGAGGATGTTAGGTCGATTCTTTCTCTAGATATCATGCGGGAACTAACTGGAAAATGGCAAAATACAGTTTTCTTGTTTCAAGCTCCTAGCCAGTAGACCAAGTTGGGTTATCTTGGGTCAAAGCGTTTTCTAGATACATGTATTGTGCGGAAATGGATATTATGCCACAAGTCGTATTCGTGACCATGGCTAGGCATCTTCCTTTTCCTGTCAAATAACTAGCATACCAGTCAAGATGACCGTAGGTAAAAGCGTTCTCTTAATATCGTGCGGAAATTGGACCTTTTGACCTAAAAACAAATGCATTTACCTTTGCTGCTAAGTAACCAGTATGTCAATAAAAATGATCGTAGACAAAAGCGAGCAATAAATTTTATGCGGACACAAGTTTGTTGTCAAATTCCGATGTGTTCTTGACCTTTGACATGTTGGCCTCAATATGAAGTAGCCATTTTACTATCCTGTCGAGTAATCAGCATAATAGTTTAATATATGATAATACATCAAGCATGTTCTACATATCGTGAGGAGACGAATTTCATTCTACAAGCTCTTCTGACCTGAACCTGTTAAATATTGACCTAAAAATCAATATCTATATCGATATCCTTCCAATTACAAAGCAAACTAATTGAGATTATTGCAGTCCAAAGCGTTTTTAATCTTGATATTTTACAGAAACAAATTTGATGTAGCATTACTCTAACCTTTGACCTGTTGACCTTTAAATAAAAAGGCGTCTCCTGTCCTCACACTTACCCAGTATACTAGTTTTTTTTTATAATAGTAGGTACAAACGTTCTCTAGATATCGTTACAAACAGTTATGATATTGACCTTTGACCTGTTGACATCAATATCAAAAGGCATCTTCCTTTCGTGCTAAGTAAACGTAATAGATAATTACATGGTCGATTGTTAAAACTGTGAACATTGTACGAAACGAAATAGTAAAAGGACCGACTAAACGATCAAGCGATCGACCGACGTTTCAGCCAAAGGACGACAGGTGAAAACCAATATAATACCCCTACTTCTTCGAAGGGGCGGGATTGGGGCAGGAAAATAATGAGGCATTATATTTATTTGATGTTTTCATAAATCATATTAACATCAGCTGAGCAAGCTTCGTTGTTTTTTGAATGATTATTATCATTTATTTCTATATATGTCAATGAAGTTCATCATTAAAGCGTTGAAGCCTTGACACAGTGTTTGCTAAAAATCCCTATAAATATGGAGCATCACTATTATTTAATTTACTAAAACATGTTTTATTATTTTCTTCATAATTCCCTTCTTCTCGCTAAGGACAAAAAAATTAATTAGGTGTTCAACGGTTTCTGATAACAAAATAACGCAAGCGAGCGAAATAAAAATACAACTACGTTTATTCCATTTTGGATATACATATAATCAGAGTCGAGCAAAAAACGCAGAATAAAAGTTACATATTTTGTTAATATATATAATATATGCTTATATTGCCAATAGCCTCTTTTTATTCACCTCATTTCACATAGAGTTTGTTATTGAATTGTGTTAGTAATTTGAAAAAAAAAACTACCCATGATTTCTGCCAATGTGCAATGTCTAGTTTCTACTGTCAGTTTTTGAACCAGTTCTTCAATTCTATCCGCTTAAATAACTGGAGCTTTATCGTCAACAATATGAGCTGACCAACTAAAGCCAGTATCTTCAGTTCTATAAAATCATAGTAGTTTTTAATGATCAGCAATACTTTTAACTTTGTCTATTTGCGCGCTGCAAATTTGTATTTGCCCCATATAGCCAATCCAATAACCTATGTTCATACATTGAATCTATTCGACATGTCATAGTCAGAAACAATGGCCTTTGATCGAAATAAAGCAGCAAAATAATGTGTTTTCGATTAAGACACGCCGAAAACACCTCATGCTGATAGTTTGTACCATTAACAAATGTAATGAATCATTTCAAAAGTAGGCTTAACCAAAATGAATAGAAAGAAGCTTAAATGTAAAAAATATAATTAAATTGGTCGGGGGTGGGTATAAACACTGCAGTCACAACAAAAAATGAAAATAATTTAGAATTTATTATATATTTATCAGAAAAATATATGAGCTAAGTATTTAATGTTACAACATTACAATGCCAAGCCTTAACGTTTTATGCCAAATATAAACATGTGTTCTTTGCCATTTCGCGAGATGTGTTTGTCATTCTGTATACATCCAGACGTTGAGAGTCTTATACTACTACTGAACATAATCTTAACAGCCTGTGTTACGCACAAATAACGGTATTCGTAGTTTGTTGGAATGTACATCATTTTCTGTCACGGTGGTCAATAATGACACATTTCTAAGGATAGCTTAGTAAATCAAAGTAGTGTATCACTACTTTCATGTGCAAGTTACTGTCACCGGGCCTTTTGGAATCCGTGGAAGGGAAAGAATGGCCGACAAAATTCAAACACAAGTAGAATTTGACCTTGCGATAACAGTATTTACAGTCCACCGTTCTACCATATGAGTAAACCAGGTCCCGCAAACGGAAATAAATAACACTGTTACATATCTCTGGACCTTGCGGTTTCAGAGAACAGGGATGCTGTCCGCATTTTTATTGTATTTGTCTTGCCTTTATGAACCATGAAGCTCGTAGGTTATGTCCTTTTTACCCAAAGGGGCATATGTTAAACAATTGTACAAGAGAACCATTCATTATACGATGTTAAATGCCGAATACAAAACCTCAGGGCATTGCGGTCGGAAAGAACAATGAAAAGGATATTGCTATTTAAGCTCGATTGGTTATTGTCGGCTCGGGTACTACTTACATGTACCCTGGGTACAATTAAGTATACTTTATTGTACCCCGGGTACGGTAAATATAGTAAAATGTACCCGTCCGATATTAGACTGTACCATAGTTGTATTCCCGCCCAAAATCCGATGTCGTAAAATGCGTTACCGATACGAAAACAACTTCTATTTAAAAAAAAGAACTGCATCAACATGCTTAAGAGAATAAGTTTCGATAATATAGTGGCCATTTAACAGAAAATTGACATAAATATGATTTATTTTTATTTTTTTAATAGCCGACAGCGACCGATTTAGTGTTAAAATTCCCGGGTACTTTTAAGTATATTTACCGTACCCGGGGTACAAGTAAGTATACTTAATTGTACCCGGGGTACATGTAAGTAGTACCCGAGCCGACAATGACCAATCGAGCGCTATTTAAGTCTTAATTAGCTCTGAATTTTCAAAGCGTGCAACATATAACAACTTAGGAATGATTTGAGCCTTCTGTGTTTAGGTNGTCGAGCAAAAAACGCAGAATAAAAGTTACATATTTTGTTAATATAGATTGTAAATTTCTGCCAAACACATTCACATCTTTATATTGCCAATAGCCTCTTTTTTTTCACCTCATTTCACATAGAGTTTGTTATTGAATGGTGTTAGTAATTTAAAAAAAAAAAAAACTACCCATGATTTCTGCCAATGTGCAATGTCTAGTTTCTATAGTCAGTTTTTGACCCAGTTCTTCAATTCTGTCCGCTTAAATAACTGGAGCTTTATCGTCAACAATATGAGCTGGCCAACCTAAGCCAGTATCTTCAGTTCTATAAAATCAAGTTAGTTGCTAATGATCTGCAATACTTTAAACTTTGTCTATTTGCGCGCTTCAAATTTGTATTTGCCCCATATAGCAAATCCAATTGCCTATGTTCATACATTAATCTATTCGACATGTCATAGTCAGAAACGATGGCCTTTGATCGAAATAAAGCAGCAAAATAATGTGTTTTCGATTAATACACGCCGAAAACACCTCATGCTGATATTTTGTACCATTAACAAATGTAATGAATCATTTCAAATGTAGGCTTAACCAAAATGAATAGAAAGAAGCTTAAATGTAAAAAATATAATACTATTGTTCGGGGGGTGGGTATCAACACTGCAGTCACAACAAAAAATGAAAATAATTTAGAATGTATTATATATTTATCAGAAAACTATATGAGCTAAGTATTTAATGTTACAACATTACAATTCAAAGCCTTAAAGTTTTATGCCAAATATAAACATGTGTTCTTTGCCATTTCGCGAGATGTATTTGACATTCTGTATCCACCATGTACATCCAGACGTTGAGAGTCATTATACTACTACTGAACATAATTTGAACAGCCTGTGTTAAGCACAAATAACGGTATTCGTAGTTTGTTGGAATGTACATCATTTTCTGTCACGGTGGTCAATAATGACACATTTCCAAGGATAGCTTAGTAAATCAAAGTAGTGTATCACTTCTTACATGTGCAAGTTACTGTCACCGGGCCTTTTGGAATCCGTGGAAGGGAAAGAATGGCCGACAAAATTCAAACACAAGTAGAATTTGACCTTGCGACAACAGTATTTACAGTCCACCGTTCTACCATATGAGTAAACCAGGTCCCGCAAACGGAAATAAATAACACTGTTACATATCTCTGGACCTTGCGGTTTTAGAGAACAGGGATGCTGTCCGCATTTTTATTGTATTTTTCTTGTCTTTATAAACCATGTAGCTTGTAGGTTATGTCCTTTTTACCCAAAGGGGCATATGTTAAACAATTGTACAAGAGAATTATTCATTATACGATGTTAAATGCCGAATACAAAACCTCAGGGCATTGCGGTCGGAAAGAAAAATGAAAAGGATATTGCTATTTAAGTCTAAATAAACTCTGAATTTTCAAAGCGTGCAACATACAACAACTTGGGAATGATTTGAGCCTTCTGTGTTTAGAATCACTTAACAATGATATTTACAAAATATGTGTCTTCTGAAACTTGATGTTTTGGAGAAGACAAACTTTAAAGAGAATTTATTCTAAACTGTCTGTATAAATTATGTGGCCTTCCTTATTGATAAATATTGACCTCGATGGGTACACTTTCAATTGTATATAAAGACAACAACTATGCAATGTTACAGTAGAAATCTCTTGGTCGTGAAGTGTCAGAGGAAACCATTATGGTAAAGGATAATTATACATTATCTTATGCCCATTAAACCATTTGTTCCTTTCGGTTTCAGAGTAGAAGATTGTTAATGTGTTTGCTATTTTACTCTTAGATGTGCGAACCTTTTTTGCAGAGAACCTTTCGAAACTATTGAATACTCTTTGTCATGCGGTTTCAGGGACGAAGCTTTTGAGATTGTGTTATTTGTTTAATCTCTGGTGACCTGCATAAGAATCGGTACGAAAGGATTTCAATATTTTGTGTAATGTCCATTTTGCAACGTTTTGAGTAAATATAACTAGCGGTTAAGGGTGAGATATAATTTGAATGAATTAGTATACAAACGACGAACGACATACCACATACAATATACGACTATTAAAACGAATTACTTAGTATCTAAAATCGTTAACTATTTAAAACAAAAGAGAAAATTGAGCACATATTACCACGAGTGAAGATGAACTAACTGCACCAAAGTCGGAACTAGTTTTCTGGTAGTCCCTAACCATAATGGGGATAGCTATCCAGGAATCATTTGTAAAATGGTTTCTTGCTGATGCCTCGATCGTCACTGAGCAGTTCTGTCGGTTGAAACACACAGCGGTTGAAATTCATTACAAAAAAATCCTTACACACGTTCATTAACAAAAAGCCCAGTTTTGTCGAGATGACATGTATCTATTAACACGCGTTTAACGCGTCAGTGTCTTTTTATACATACATAAATATCTACAAAACAGATTTACTGGTATTGAAATAATACGTGTTATGTATCATTTTTAAATTGACAAAACTGATTTTACCGGGTTCACTGTGGTTTCGTCGCCTGGAACAGTAAGTGAACCAGCTTCTATGTGTTTTGACTTTGTGCATTTTACCATGTCATTATCTTCGTCATATACAGGGAAATGAATAGTAGTGGTCTTGTTCAGAAGAATTCTGTAAAGAAGCATTAATATAGCAGCAGCTTCTTTGTTTCGAAACGTTTCTTTAAATTGAAGTTATGAATATTTATTTTTACGATTTCGCTAGTGGAAACACTGACACGTGTTCATACACGCATCATAAGAAAACACGTTTAATTTACAAGCTGTCGTTGAAAATGTGTTCTGCCGGAACCATTGAGTTTCGTTTTATAAAAAGTATGTTGCTGATTTTTTATTTAAAGATTTCAAAATACCTGTAAAACGGTTTGGGTAAAAACTTCGGTGCTCTGTTAGGTTGTTTTGTGTCCGCTCTGACGCTGGGTCTAATGTGCGTTTGTAAATGCCACGGCAGCGAGCCATGGGACTGAAAGGTTAGGTCCCTCCAGTAGTTTCCGTCGACGCTGAAATGATGTTTAAACGAATAAGTCGTAAAACGTCTGGGTAATTTTATTTTGCGCATTTCACTGCTAAAATTAGTATCGCGGAAAACGTTTTCATGTTTCAAGTGCTGCTTCAACAACAAAGCGTATCATCGGAAACCGCTGCAGTCAGTAAACGTAAGAAATTAAGGCTGCCTAACTCAAATGCCACTCTTGTTTCCATACAAGTTATGTGCTCATATTTTATTATTTATGACACGTTTTGGTAAGCGTAGCTTAACTGAAAATGATACTGTTACGACGCACCGCTGACTCTTTACTGATAAACATATGACGAATTTGCGCAATATTGTGTTCATTACCTTTAGAATGTTATCGGTAATATTGCACTTAATAAAAATATATTGAATTAAAAGAATACATAATACAATCAAACGGTTTAGTTCTAAACAATATATCTGTATGGTAGCATGAATCTCCATTGTAAATGAAGTATACTATCACTTAGAAGCAATACTCTTAGTAAAAAAGGAAGTGTATTTTCATGTATGAGTTCGTGTTTCTTTTGTAAAAGAAAGAATGTTAAATATAACAATTCAAACAAATTTCCTTCCCAGAATATGTCATTACGGTGTTTGTTTTTCACTTTTTTAAAATTTATATCTATATACATAAATTGACAATTTAGTAACGCGGAATACCGCGATCTAAAAAAAAAATGTATTTATCAAATATTCGACCATTTATTTAATTGATCATATACAATGTAATGTGGTACAATGTAAACATGAACAATGGTGTATACTAGTATGATTTACGCTTTGATATAAACATGTTATGGTATATCTTTGTTATTTAAATTCAGTAAACTTACTTGATGTCTAATTCGAACGTTCCATTTAGTTCAAGCGTAAATGTAGCGATAACTTGTTCCCACTGCTCACTCTCGCTTACATCGAGGACGGCCTCTTGCATTGTATTCGTTACTACGTCATTGAGTGATATGCCGCTTATTGTAGTTCTATTTATGGTTGAATCCCATGTGAAATTGCCAAAATTTACTGTACCCATCGACCTTCTAGTGTCCAATGTCGACGTTCCTATCCGGTTAACTTTGCAATTTGTTCCACAAGGGCCCGTTCCCAGCTCCCAGCCTGTGATTACTTGCACTTTAGCCTGTGAAAGAATAAGTGTATAATCACATGAATTACATGAATGTTAAAAGACATTGATTTTATTAATATTTAAATTTTATATCGGTTGTGTGGTCAATATTTCAATATTATGAAAACTAGCATGACACAACCATTATGTATAATATAATATCCTTCAAGACAGAATTTAAATACATGTGTATTTTATTTCAGAATAAAATATATATCGGTGATATGGAAAATGACATTACATATTTTAAAACCAGAACAACTAATTGGTAATAGAAGTATACAATTTATATTCTCTACATTTCATAGAATAATTTGAAATCTAAAAGGCAGAACGTTGTCGTCAATTAAAAATAAAACGTCTATCTTGCAAACCTTGTACATGCTCGTGCCGTTTACTTTCTCCAGGTCATAATTGATGTAACCGCCATAAAACACTGGAGTCGGAACCGACATACGGGTAGCTTCGAGCAGAACAAGCACCACGTTCAGGACTAAAGTTGTGTGTCTCATGTTTCTAAAAAATAAAATCGACCATACCGTAAGTAAGTTTGTACTGGCGAATGAGGAACAACGGGTTTTTTGTTTGTTAGAGGTAATTAAGCGCACATTATCAACACCGTTGAAGTGGTGCAGAGTAACGAACAGTTTTTATTCAGTACTATTAAAACTTAAGGAAAGAAAGACAATTAACTTTTACATGGAAGTGATAGAAGTTCACTTTAAGACAGATTTTCTTAACAATTCTTTCAAATGAACATTTCCAGTAAAAATGCATCATCATTTTTTTGTATATTTAACAGTTAAAGTGATCATTATTATGACCATTTCAATACATTTTCAAGACGGCTAAGTCAAATATAATTATATTTTGCCTTTCTGCATTTCGTGAGGTGCTATTCTATTATTCAGTTCTATAATATCTAACGTTCTGTCAAAATCTACTTACATCCGCAAACATGCGACGTTCACAATGTCTTTATAAACCAATTAATGAGTCTACAGCGTCCAGCTATGCAATATCATACACAATTAAGGTGTCAATTTCACTACTCAATCTTCCAAGCTCTGAAAAGATTGTGGGACAAATCGCGCGACATGTGGTCTTAAATGAACGTGACTTTGGTATCGTTGTTACAAACACATGTAAACTGATCGACATTCCGAGTGACTGGATTGTGTTCTAGGGTTAACTCTGATACGACAGAAAGGATTTACATTTAACGATATGGGCATAAATCGTGTTGTTATCAGCGTAGGCCCGATTGCCTTAATCCCCTTATTGACATATGTTATCATCTAATATTCGTAATAATCCTGATAATCCAGAGGTTTTTGGAGTCAAAAGACGTACGTCATAGTGATTTAGAGCCGGGACAGGTTTCCCGAGGATCACCCTTCACAAATCCACGATAATGTATTTTACTTAAAGATATTATGATATTGAGGGTTAATGTTTCGATTTAGGTTTATGATGATGTTAATACATTTTGATATTGCATTTGTTTTATCGATTTACATTCAAAATGATGTATGACTAAATCTCGGTTATAGATGCATATGGAGCGAGGATATAAGTTTTATATATACATGTATTCTATTAAAATACTTCTTGCTAATAATTCTTCAAACACGTATATGTTTCTAGTTTGTTATCTGTTAACGATGTCATAACCCATAGATTTTTGGAGTTCATTGTGTTGTTTAATATTCAACTGTTGTTCAGAATATTGTATGTCTTCACTTCGAATTACGATTGAAACGCTGTGCTTCAATACAGACCTTTATTTTCGACAACTACGCAACGGATATACAAACATGTTTTGACTACCTTACCACATGACCAAATAACGTCGCGCACATAAAAACCTGCTTATCCTGTATTTGACGTGTTGACTCTTTAATGTATGAATATGACCCGTAGTTTATTCACTTCAGCACGTCGCTTCTCTTTCGCCCAGCTTATCACATGCATTTAAATTTCAGGAAAAACGTTATACAAATAAATCTCATACACAGCGAGACGTGCTTTACAATGGCTTCGCGCGCTTTATTTTGTTAATAATATTTCGCATGTTTGCAACACAAGTTGTTGTTTTAGTGTGCTCAGTTAACTTACACAAATACTCGATTTATTTTGTGTGTGTGTGTTTGTGTGTGTGGGGGGGGTGTGTGCGTATGTGTGTGTGTGTGTGTGTGTGTGTGTGTGTGCGTGCGTGCGTGCGTGCGTGCGTGCGTGCGTGCGTGTTGTTTAATCCCCCCAAAACATCATTAAATTCTCACCCTTTTCGCGGGTACATTGGTGTACAAGCAAGGACTTATACTTAATTGTATGACTAGATCAAACCTGTTATCCTCGAATATTTAGTCAATCGTTCTTCTAAAAGGATGTATAGTGTATGTGCTGGTAATGTAGCAAAATACCTCGAAGTACATCTGGACCAATTGTTGATACAAATAATGAGTGTTAATTCGAAAAAAAAGGAAACACCTCTTTAAAGACATGTATATCATAGTAACAAACTGAAAATTTAATGTGTAATTATGCTATGCATTTTTCATCGTTGTTTAAATACTCGTTGGTAGATATTTCTCTTTTTTGGCAATTCATCACATGTTCTTTGCTTACAAACGTTCCGAATAAGAATTAAACGGAGTTGGACCAAGACAAATTTGGATTAGTTAAATCATTTATTGGCATGAAATGGACTGCTGATAGAGACGAGTTCATCCCTAGGATTACTCAAATCGATTTTGAATGATAGTCAATCGAATAGTAATTTTGAAGCGATAATCTTATTTCTAAGTCCAATGCTAAACATATATATCCCATCGTTCGAAAATCTGAACATAGCAAATGTCATCAACGAGTCCGACACGTAGATGATAATTTCCACAACCAGTTTATCTAAGCAGACTTATGACGATACCGGTGCCTTGTTTAACATTAATTTCATCTCTAGGATCTGATTTATAGCAGTAATGATAGCCGTTAACTATCTAGTGAAAGCTTTTAATATTGAGACACAAGTTTAACGACAGAAAAACACATCTACAAGATTGAAGATTTAAGTGTATTTGTTTGTCAACCGTAATTATGACCCCCTTCGAAGATGTAGTATNCCAATTGTTGATACAAATAATGAGTGTTAATTCGAAAAAAAAGGAAACACCTCTTTAAAGACATGTATATCATAGTAACAAACTGAAAATTTAATGTGTAATTATGCTATGCATTTTTCATCGTTGTTTAAATACTCGTTGGTAGATATTTCTCTTTTTTGGCAATTCATCACATGTTCTTTTCTTACAAACGTTCCGAATAAGAATTAAACGGAGTCGGACCAAGACAAATTTGGATTAGTTAAATCATTTATTGGCATGAAATGGACTGCTGATAGAGACGATTTCATCCCTAGGATTACTCAAATCGATTTTGAATGACAGTCAATCGAATAGTTATTTTGAAGCGATAATCTTATTTCTAAGTCCAATGCTAAACATATATATCCCATCGTTCGAAAATCTGAACATAGCAAATGTCATCAACGAGTCCGACACGTAGATGATAATTTCCACAATCAGTTCTAAGCAGACTTATGACGATACCGGTGTCTTGTTTAACATTAATTTCATGTCTAGGATCTGATTTATAGCAGTAATGATAGCCGTTTACTATCTAGTGAAAGCTTTTAATATTGAGACACAAGTTTAACGACAGAAAAAAACATCTACAAGATTGAAGATTTAAGTGTATTTGTTTGTCAACCGTAATTATGACCCCCTTCGAAGATGTAGTAGTGTATTGCATTTCAACTGTCTGTCGGTCTGGTGGTCTGTATGTCGATAGGTCCATAGACTATTCATCCCCACGATATATCTAGAAAACGATTGCATCTACAACTATGCTCATTGACATAATGGTTTCTTGGGGGAAAAAGTAATACGCCTATCGATTTTGAGGTCAAAGCTCACGGTCTTGTAACGGTCAATCTGTTTCCTCACGATATCTTGAGCATGATTAAACCAATGGTCATGCGAATTGTTAAATTGGTTACTTGATATAATATTTCCTATGTTGGCAATGTCTGTTTAGTTTGCTCAGTTAACTTACACGAATCATTGATTTATTGTGCCTGTGTGAGTGTTGTTTTTTACCACCAAAAACCAATTATGAAAATCTCACCCTTTTCCCGAGTACACTGGTGTACAATGACTTGTGCATACTTATTCCAATAACTTAAAACATACCAGATTAAATCAGAGGAAGGGGGATCCTTAAATATGTTGTCAGGCGTTCTTCATAAAGGATATAGAGTGTTTGTGCTTGTAATTTAGCAAAATAAAATGAATACCTCGTAGTGCATCTGGACCATTTGTTGTTACAAATAATGAGTGTTTGTTCGAAAAAACACAAAACACCATTTTACCGACATCGGCGACATGTATATCATAGTAACAAACTGAAAATGGAATCTGTAATTAGGCTACGCATTTTTCATTGTTGTTTAAATACTCGTTTGGTAGATATTTCCCTTTTTGGCAATACATCACATTAACTTTTGTCTTACAAACGTAACGAATAAGAATTAAAACGAGTAGGACCAAGACACATTTGGATCAGTTAAATCGTTTATTTGGCATGAAGTAGACTGATGATAGAGACGATTTTATCCCAGGCATTACTCAAATCGATTACGAATGACAGTCAATCGGAGTCATATTGAAGCGATAATCTAATTTCTAAGTCCAAAGCTTAACATATATATCCCATGGTTCGAAAATTTAAAAATAGCAAAGGTCATCAACGAGTCAGACATGTGTTTTGTTCTACTTGTATATTGGTTGAAATCGTTGTATCATACAAGTTGAGAACAATTTTCACAGCCAGTTTATTTTACCAGACCTTTGACGATAGAGGTTTCTTGCTTTAAAGATACTTGTTCACAGATTTTGGCATGTTTTGAAGTTTTTCCTTAAATTCTTTAAATTGATTAATGTAAACATCGGGCCTAATAGTTCAAGTATAAAACAAGAAAAATGAAATCAAGTAATCCATACCTGGGCTCAAACCACTGACCCTTGGAGTAAAATTCTCCAAATTATTCAATCGTTTCGCCTTTTTTTACGTAACGCTTTATAATTTTCAGGTTTTTTATTCTTCAAAAGATGCATGTAATTGATATTTTAGAGCATAGTAAATGTTCAGTATTACGATTTCCTCGCAAATATCATAACTACAACGAAAATTTGCAAATCTGAAACATTTTTTTCAATTTTGTCAATTTACCAAAACGTATACAGGTCCCTTTAAATTAATAGCATGTCTAGGATTTGCTTCATAGCGATAATGATAGCCGTTAACTATCTAGTGAAAGCTTTTAATATTCAGACACAAGTGTAACGACCAAAAAAAAAATTACTAAAACATGTTAATATAATTTTAACAGTAATTACTGCCACCTTTGAAGAAGCGGGACTGTATTGCATTCAAACTGTCTGTCGGTCGGTATATCGGCAGACAATTTGTTCCGTCTATAAATCTAGGAAACTATTCGATCTACCACTGACGATTGGTATACTTGTTACTTGGTAGAAAAAGAAGACACCTGTCAATATTGAGGGTACAGGTCAAAGGTGACGGTCTTGTCACCGAAAATTCGTGCCCGCATGATATCCAGATAACCACTGACCATTGGAGTAAAAATCTAGCGCTTAAAACACTCGGCCATCCATGCTGATATAGTAGAAAGAGTATTTTATATTGTATATAAGCAATCCTCGTTATGTGACAAAATATAACGATAACAGCACAACTCGCCAAATTATTCAATCGTTTCGCGTTTGTAGCGCTTTATAATATTCAGGTTTTTAAATCGTCGAAAGATGCATATAATGGATATTTTGTATAACGGTTTCCTCGAAATATCATAACAACGAAAATTTGCAAATCTGATTTTTTTTTTAAGTTGTCATTTTACAAAAACGTGAACAGGTCCCTTTAAATTAATAACATGTTTAGGATTTGCTTCATAGCGATAATGATAGCCGTTAACTATCTAATGAAAGCTTTTAATATGTAGACACAAGTTTAACGACCAAAAAAAACCTGCTAAAAACTTTGAATATATGTTTAACATTAATTATTACCCCCTTTGTAGAGGCGGGAGTGTATAGCATTCCAATTGTCTGTCGGACGGTATATCGACAGACAATTTGTTCCCACTATAATCTAGCAAACGATTCGATTATTGAAGGGTTTATCCGTCAGTTCTCGCATTATGCTTTATGGCATTGTATTTCATGCAATTTATTTTCCATGTTGCTATTTATAATTGCATTTTGCTTTATGACATTGTATATCATGCAACTCATTTTTCATGTCGCCATTTATAATTGCATTTTTCTATTTATGATATTAATTGAAATGATACGTTTGATTGATAGTTTTTATAATGAATCCATGGGTCCTAATGACATCTGTATACTCCTTTGTTATATTTAATAGTTCTTCTTTTTATGTAAAAAAGTAAAATGTAATGTAAATTCTCTCTTTACTTTACGTGTTGAAATGTAACAATAAAATTAGTACTTCAAATTTCATTTTGCAAAAGTCATTGGAAAGAAAACACGGGGCGAGTTTTTTTTTTCCAATTTTTTCAATACGGCTTGCATAGTTCTTTATAATGTTTACTCGATGTATGTTAATCCTATATTCTTGCCAGTACATGACGTATGCATCATTTCTGTTAAATTGTTTATGTGGCTATCTTCTTGTTGCTTTATTCATCTTTCTATGCAAAAAATGCGTTTTTACATAACAGGGAACCAATAAGAAATGTGGCATTTTAGCGCAAATTAGTATACAGGGAGACAACTCTGGCGTGTGTATGAAAATTTACGGGGTGTAGACTACTTTTGTCGAAACAATATTTGCGTCCAAACTAGTTTTGCTGATAATACCCTTCGTGAAGAGATGTATTCGTGTAGACTAGTTAATAAATAAATAATATTATTTATTTGCAACTTGCAAAACATACGGTACTGTGACGTACGACCACGATACACGCGTGTGCGCATGTGTGCGTTAGCGTATATGTGTGCGTTTATATGTGTGCTCGCGTATGCGCGGTGTTTGTTTTTATGTGTGTGTTCTGTGCTTTCATCATGAAGATTTATTGCATTCTGAACAGTTGTTGATGAACAAGTTTATGACCTAGTTTATGAGGTACTTCAGCGCCTGAGACTGCATTATGTGAGGATCCGGAGTGTGTCCAAGCAATACCTAACTAACGAACTAGACACACGAAAGTTGGGATTCATATGAATTATAGCTGATATTTTTAGCTATTCAGTTTTGACTAAATTATTTTCTGTTTTGATGCGGTTTTGTGCTTTGTGGGAGGTATGTCGACCACCAACCAATCTCGCATGCTCAGTGAGTGGATATTCAGCCTGGGTTGCCTAGGTGAGAATCACGTGTATCAACCACTGCGGACGGACGAATAAAGCAGCGACTATAATGCTTCAGTGAAATCTTTTAGCGGAGCATACAAATGTTCATATTATTGTTTATAACAATTAATGTTCTCTGCTAACTTTTTTCGGTAACACTTGCGCTTATTGTTCCATATGCGTGTGTTGGTCAAAATATTAAGTGGTATGAAAAGTACCTCACGTACGATAGACTAACGTCCATCACAGTCAGTCAAATCCGCGGTCTGCTTAAGATTAAAGCGTACGCTTAACCTGCGGTGATTTCAGGTTGTTAGCCAGTGAGCCACATGAGGCTTACAAAGTCTAAAACAAATCAAGCAATTTATCAATCAATATCCATCCATTCAATTATCCATCCACCAATCAATCTAATACGTTTGAGATGTTACGCAACTTACTCCATCCCGACGAACTCAAGCCCCGTAAGAGATGCAATAGTAAGAGATACAGTTGCGTACTGCAACTGTAATAACTAGTGCGGCCACCGCGTCATTGCCAGTATTTCGAAATCCTAAGAAATTAAATAACTGCATAAGATCGACAAAATATCGTTTGATTTCAATTAACCCATCTGTGTAAATACTCAGCGTTTCTTTTGTGGCTGACAGGTAAAGACGGATGTACAAAAGTACTGACCAACAAACTTATTAACCATACTTCGATTTGCTTGTGTAAACAATACCAGCCGGCTTTTGGCTTTTTCACAGACTCGCAGAGACGGGGCATTTCGACAGAAATAGCCAGTGATTTAATAAGTCGATATATAGCTTGGAGTTTAATAATCCCGATATTTCTGGTTCTCCGCTTTATATGAATTACACATTACAAATTGTCATGTCGCATTGGATTAACTTCATGTTGCGTCATGACTTGCAACATGCTTAGTGCTTATTGCTTTCGTCTTGTTGAATTACTAGTGTAATTACTAGTGTAATTGCTAGTGTAATCATTAGTGTAAAGTTGAAATGTACAAACATTATGTTGATAACGAATAGCATTATAGAAAAAGCATTTGTCATATATCAACATGCAATTGTAATTTGTCAACATGGAGTTGTAATTAAGCAATATGCACTTGTCATTAAGCAATATTCAATTGTCATTTAGCAACATGAATGGACTTGTGGATTTTCCCTTCTATAAACATTAGCATTAAGGCGCATGCATAATGCATTGTTTATACAGCAAATGCAAGAAACACAAATACAGTTGTATTGTAACAGAATTCAAATGCAAGTTTTAATATATTAAAATGTAGTTGTCAATAAGCAATAAACAATTGCCATTAAGCAATATGCAATTGCCATTTAGCAATATGCATATTCTGGCGGATAAACCCTTCCATATTCGATCGACCACTATGGAGATTGGTATAATGGTTACTTGGTAGAAAAAGAAGACACCTGTCAATTTTGAGGTTACAGGTCAAAGGTGACTGTCTTGTCGCCGTTAATTCGTGCCCGCATATCTTGAAAAATATTTACCGCGCAATTTAATTAGTGCACGGTTTGTAAAACGTACACAATAGAAAGGGTGTAACGTAACATAGATTAATACATAAATTAATCATGTATCCATATATAACATAAACATTATGTTATATTTAATTACAGATANAAAAAAAAAAAAAAAAAAAAAAAAACGAATTAACTTTTTTTAAATTTATAATGGGATTATTGATCATTACGAAGGTTATATGGAGAAACGTCAGGCTTAATTATGATGGAAAATAACATTCACGCATGTTGAAGAATGGTATTTTAAAATCGTAAACACGGATAACGTTTTGTTGCGAATTATATTTAAAAGTGCTAACATTAAAGTAGTTTATTAACAAATATTGATATTGATCGCAAAGAGTCATTGACTGAATGAAATTTTCTTACATAACTTGTGTGGTAAACAAGTGTGTCACGAACTCAAGATATTGGTAGTTATTTGTTAAATCTACGAACAAGAAGCATAAAACTGAATGCAAACATAACACATTAATAAAACTTAATAACTTGAAAATGTTTGTATTATAGACATAAACATGCTCATATATATGAATACCATTACTCAGGGGCGTAGGTAATGGAGTTCAGGTGCAGCGGCCGCCTCCCCAATATTTCGGCTAGTCGTCGTTATATAAATAAAACGTAAAATCCCCAAAAAATCGCCGCCCCAAAACCAGTATTTTTTAATCACGCGCCGTCTGTGCAGAAGCCATGTGTCCCCTCTTCATCTGCTCCGAGGTTGCCAATATTGATGTGTCAATATCCCTTGTTAGGTATCATAAACAAGGAGCCCGGGTAAATGTTATTGCGTTAATTGTTGTATTGTTCTTTTCCGTGATTGCATTGTCGGTGTTTTGATTAATTTTAATTTATCAATTTAATTCAAAGGTAACTGCCACTTAGAACAATTTTGAGTAAATATACGTGTGAAAAACATTAATTTGATTGAAAATATGTTTGTTCTCTAAGTATAACAGTTATTATTTGATTAGAAATCATTGAAACAATATCATATATGTAATTATTTAATGTTCAAAATAGGTATTCCTAATCAGCCTCGAAATAAATGTAATGTTAATGTTTATTAATTCTCATATCACTTGTTTAACTCCGTCATTAAAATACATAAACATTTATTTATTTAACTGGACTGCCTCCCCAATGTTTGGAGGTTATCTACGCCCCTGTTACTATCACATACAGGTTCTGAAAAAAACAACAATCAAGACGAATCCATGAACAATGAATATGTTCTCATTAAGCACTAGTTTATTCTTCATATCACTGGATCTCTGGGCTTTTGGAGGACCTCTTGTGCTTGTGTTTGTGTTTCTTGGGCTTCTTATGGCCTCTGTAAGTAGCACATGAAACAGCTTTTGTGTTAAACATACTAGAAAATGCCAATGCTGCCATAACTAATAATATCCCTTTGTATGCAATTGATTATGCAGCTGTGTCCCTAGAATAAATAATTGATAGACACACTGAAAGGAGATCGTTAAAAAAAAACACAATTTTTTAATAAAAAAAAAAACAAACATTTTAAATAAAGTTTAATTGATATGTAAAACAAATGGTCCTGGAAAATGCCCTTTGAAATAAAGATGACTGTTATATACTGCATATTGGTACATGATTATAAAAAAACAAATGCATGGGGTAGTTTAATTTTGATGCAGCTGTTTATAACAGTTTATGTGACAGTTTTAATGCAAATAAGTAACAATGTTATAATAAGCAAATATAAACATATATATACTGCTATGAAAAGAGAAGAAAATATGATGTTAGAGAGTTCAGTTAAAATGTTGTCAACAAAACAATCAAATAGAAACATTATTGTGAAAAACTCCTTTAAACAAGAGGGCCGTACTGGACCTTAAAAGCTTTTCTGAGTTCACTGTACAATTATTGTTGAAGACCTGGTTATCTAGTTTCTGACACCACTTGACCCAGATTCGAAAATTACAAGGATATTGTTAAGATAAACATTCTGACTAAGTAATATCAAGAATGAATCATAAATGAGACTTCTAGAGTTGTTTTACAATTTTTCCTAAAATTTCGCCGTAGTGACCTGGTTTTCAGACACATGTAATTAAGTTTCAAGCTTGGTATTTAAAAGATAAAAATTCAGACCAAGTTTCATAAATGTTGCATCTAGATTGGTACCATGGGTTTCTCTAAAATTTGAGCTAGCAACCTAGATTTTGGAAGCCAGTGACCCAGATATTGTCTAGTGACCCCAATTTCAATAGGGGTCATCTTCTGTCCAAGGCCAATGCTCATGTGAAGTATCAAACAAATCGGTCAATTCGTTGACAAGTTATTGATTGGAAATGATTTTCACACTTATTATGACAGTGACCTTGACCTTTGACCTAGTGACCCCAATTTCAAAAGGGGTCATCTACTGTCCAAGGCCGATGCACATGGTAAGTATCAAGCCAATGGGCGCATCAGTTGACGAGTTCTTGTTTGAAATCAATGTTCAAACTTATTGTGACAATTACCATGACCTTTGACCTAGTGACCCCAATTTCAATAGGGGACATCAACTGTCCAAGGCCAATGCACATGTGAAGTATCAAGATAATCGGTCCCTCCGTTCACAAGTTATTGATTGGAAACAATTTCCACTCTTAGTGTGACAGTGACCTTGACCTTTGAGCTAGAGAGCCAAATTTCAATAGGGGTCATCTACTGGCAAAGGCCAATGCACATGGGAAGTATCAAGCCAATTGGTCACAAGTTATTGATCGGAAACAAACTGGTCTACCAACAGACAGACTGGCCCACCGACAGACTGTCCGACATCGAGCAAAACAATATTCCCCCTCTTCTTCGAAGGGGAGCATAATTAACGGTTCTTCAGTTGTACAATTTATAAAAAAAAAAGAGCTTAAATACCAGTGAACAAACTTTTTTTTGCACCATGTTTTTATAAGAGTAACACATACCTGTCACGGCTTTTCGATCGGCTATGAGACTTGTGTTTCTTTTTCTTCTTGGATTTGTGGGATTTTCTTTCGACACTCTGTGACCGTTGCCTAGAATGTGACCTTGACCTGATCTGTGACCTTGACATCTGCATAGAAGGTGACCTTTGTCGTGATCCTGACCTCTGGACTGAAGGTGACTTACTCCTGCAGGTAAATTAAATTAAAATTTTAGATGTACATTTTAACTTTAAAATCAATTTGTTACATTTAAAATATGTTTAAGTACTAGGTCATAATAAAATAAGCTTATGTTAGCCAAATCTCAACAAGATTGAGCCATAAACTTGGCTCCTAGAGTGGTTAGAATTTTTATCTAAGATTTGATCTGGTGACCTAGTTTTTAGACGCACGTGACCCATGTTAAAAGTCGGCCAAGTTATCTTCATAATGTATATTCTGATCAAGTTTCATCATGATTGAGATAAATGTAGCCTACAAGCTGAAAGTTGAAGCCGCACACCACACAACAACTTACGGCATATGGAGATCTCAATAGCCGCACACCATACAATAACTTACAGAATATGGTGATCTCAATAGCCGCACACCACACAACAACTTACAGAATATGGTGATCTCAATAGCCGCACACCACACAACAACTTACAGAATATGGTGATCTCAATAGCTCATTTTGAGCCATTCATGCTCAGGTGAGCAAAAATTGTAACCCTAAGAATTTTATCATAAGACATATGTTAATTCGCTCAAACGTAAGAGTTTGTGAGTTTTTGGACTTTTATAAAAAATGTTACTCCATCACAGGGAGAGCAAAATTATTAACAGAATATTTCTTGCTCCAAACAGTGATGAAGATTTTTGAATGGATGACATTTAAACAGCTCTAAAGTTGCTACTGAGTAAATTTGCTGATTAATAAACATTGACCAATATTTAATTCTATTATAGATTGTTAAGCTTTCTTTGTAAAGGCACATAATGTTTTCAGTACAAAAATAGAAAAAGGGACAAAATTGTCACAAAACCAGGTTTTCAATTAAAAAAAAGTCTGATAAAGGGAGACAACTGCAACTCAAAA
Organism: Dreissena rostriformis; assembly: GCA_007657795.1. Classification (NCBI taxonomy): domain Eukaryota; kingdom Metazoa; phylum Mollusca; class Bivalvia; order Myida; family Dreissenidae; genus Dreissena; species Dreissena rostriformis. The sequence continues at coordinate 100,336 of VMBQ01000787.1, forward strand.
TGTGCATTGCTACTGATTGTTCATGACAATTACCCCCCTTGTTTCAAAATCAATCTATTTATAGTCGTGGCGACCTTGACCTTGGAGATATCTACGTAATTATTTCGCGCAACACACCGTACAATGATGGTGAACAAATGTGCCAAATGATTTTAAAATCTGACAATGAATGACATTGTTATGGCCCGGACAAGCTCATTTATGGCCATTTTTGACCTTTGAACTCAAAGTGTGACCTTGACCTTGGAGATATCGACGTAATTCTTTCGCGCGACACACCGTCCAATGATGGTGAACTAATGTGCCAAATGATTTTAAAATCTGACACTAAACGACATAGGTATGGCCAGGACAAGCTTGTTCCTCCCGCCCGCCAGCCAGCCCGCCAGCCCGCCCGCATTCGCCAATCTAATAACCAGTTTTTTCCTTCGGAAAACCTGGTTAATAATAGACTACAACTCTTTGTATGGCAGCTGGATGTTGGACAAGACTCTAATATATATCTATAAAACAAAACAAAGCTCAAGAAATCTTACCTGCTTTTTGGTTCCAACTCTATTGTGCTTGAATTAACTTTAGACTGTGAGCTTGACCTCTTCTCTGACCTTGCTGCCCTATGAGGTGTTCTTGATCTTGACCTATGTTCATGTTTAACATTTTCCATGGGGTAGCTAGAACCTGGTTCATTATGAGTAGGTATTTTAAATTCCTGATTTCTGACATCCCTATAAAATAAAAATGTGTTAGATAAAAACTATCCATTACTATTAAAGACATTTTCTTTATGACAAACACGTATTGGATATCATTACTTTACAAATACGACCAAACTACAAGTTAAAGAATTATCAAAGCTTTGAAATGAAAATTCATTAATGTTTAATTACATTATACATAAATATCAAGGGAGTTATCGTAAGTTTCAAATTTTAGATTCTTATCAAATGAAAATAATTTGAATACATAAATTCATTATAAGCCTTGCTGTGGTGAATTTATGACTGGGCTTTTATCACATGTATATATGCCATTAGACATTTGATCTTGCTCTGACATATTAATGATTAAACAACTTGGGATTGCTTAGACTACTTGGCTATTTTGATACATGTAAAACAAAAATTGTGAATAAGGAAGGCGTATTAAACTTCTTCAATACAAAAAAAGGGCGAATACCTGTCCAGATCTTGTTCATCCATCAAGGACTGTGTATACATCTCCATCTGATTGTTTATCACTTCACGCATGATCTGCAGGCAAAAGCCGTGTTGTTAGTGCCATATAAACAGTTTTGAGGCTGTCACAATGTATATCATATTTGAGCAATGGCAATGAAAGGTTCATCATGATCAGAAATAGCAATTAAATAGAAGAATCA
>VMBQ01000787.1:120905-131277 GCA_007657795.1 Dreissena rostriformis
ATTTACTATAATTTCTTCATTTCTACACCGATTCACTTCAAATTGATACTGAACTTCTCTTATGACAATACGGTCAATCTCAACTATGCATGGCCCCATTACCAACCCTGGGGTGCCCTGCCCACATAGGTCACACCCACCCAAAAATGCCTTTACTATAACTTCTTCATTTCTACACCAATTCACTTCTAATTGATACTGAACTTCTCTTATGACAATACGGTCAATCTCGACTAATCATGGCCCAATTACCAACCCTGGGGCACACCTAGGTCAAACATTCGGTGTGGGGATACGCGTCGGCCTCTGCCGCGCCATTTCTAGTTGAATCATAAAATGGGATCCACGGACGATTTGCGTTAAATTGGACATCCCGATTTAGCGGGTCTGCAGCAGACTATGTCATACGATTGGATTTTACAATGTTGTCAGCGGCAGGTAATGAAAATGTTACACTTTTCAAATGTGAGGAATAGGTAATAGTGCTGGCACAGTGGTTTGAATTTAATATGCAGGGGTTTTGAAAAAACACGCACAGTGCGCGTCAATAAGGACATATACAGTATGGGGTTCTGTCAGCCAAGTATGACAAAAGCTTATACTTGGTATCTTAAATGTTAAAACATCATTTTAACAGAGCATGGAACTAGGCTAATGGGATTTTTATTTGGAGTTGTTGTCATTTTCTACAGTCATATCACAGTGTTTACGTACGTGTGTGTCAGGGTTGTGAATCAAACCTGTGATCCTTGTATTTGTAGTCAAGTACTGTATCAACTGAGCTAACCAACCTGGTTGTGTTAAAGTAAGAAATAATATTTAATTGAACCTGTCAAGACTCTATATTAAAATAAGTAATTCCCATTATAGTGAGTGACCTGTCAATCCAAACAGTTTCCAGTTTGACTGGGATAAAAGTATCATGCTACATGTAGGATATTCAAAGTGGTCACCCATGTTTCATAAGTTTTTAATCTACTGATATTTTTTTTAGAATTAAAATTAAGATTAATTTATATTATTATAAGCCCCTAACATACATGTAACAAAAAATCACATCACATCCTCTTTCACATGCTGAACTATACCGTACACCATTTTTTGCGCAATTATTTGGTAGTGCAACAATCGTATCCAGACATTAGAATACCTGCAGTATAAAAGAAATCAGTATACAATTGTTGCACTACCAAAAAATTGCGCCATTTGTTTCAGTCTTTCGTTAAATACAGGATATTAACACATAATATCTCAGCATCACAGGAATACATGTATTCATAAGTCCTGCTTCTGACTTTCATACCGAAACTTGTCAGTAACTGTGTGCTGAAGCAGGGATTTTTTTTCTTATGAATGTCTGATTTTTTACAAATTTGAGAAGTTTGCGACTCAAATTGTCAGTCACAATAAATAAAAAAAGTTTGAGAATCAAATTTTCACAATTAACAAAAGTTTGTGACTCATGATCTTTACACAATTTAACAAAATGAGGGGTCAAGGCCGCTTCCCAAAATGGAAACAAGAGCTGTGTTTGTCAGAAACACAATGCCCCCTACTGCTCCTTTTTTTTTTTGATCTTTGACCTCGAAGGATGACCTTGACCTTCATCCACTCAAAATGTGCAGCTCCATGAGATACACATGCATGCCAAATATCAAGTTGCTATCTTCAATATTCCAAAAGTTATGACCAAACTTTAACCAAGGTTAAAGTTTTGGGACAGAAACATACAATGATGATTGACCTTTGACCTTGAAGGATGACCTTGACCTTGACTTTTCACCACTCAAAATGCGCAGCTCAATGAGATACACATGCATGCCAAATATGAAGTTGCTATCTTTAATATTGTAAAAGTTATCAAACTCTAACCAAGGGTAAAGTTTTGGGACAGAATGACAGACAGGCCAAAAACAATATACCCCCTCTTCTGCGAAGGTGGCATAAAAAAGCCCTGGCTGAGGTTTCTAATGGGACTTGTTCACAGTTTATCAAAGTGAGAATTTTTCAACTTTTTGTCACAGATTCATATAAATGAACGATGTACATCAGTGTGAGAAATAACACTAATGCCGCAGACTTATACGGAAAATACACTTTTGTTTACGAAAAATCATCGTTAGAAATTGATAAAATTATAAAGCGTCTCAGACGTGAAACGATATAAAAATTTTGATTACTTGTGTTATCGTTATATTTTTAAATGTATCTCAGCCAGAAAATTTCCCGACCACAATGGAGTTGAACCTGGGACCTCCTGGTTCCAAATCAGGCAGACACTCTACCGCGTCGTTATAAAGCTAGCTCATATAGCAAGGCAGTATAAGTTCTCCTTATACCGAACACTGCAAGACACACCCCCTCCAATTGTGAAATTCTTCCATGAACTTCCTACTGCCACAACATCTTTGGGACGTCTGGCACACATGGTAAGTTTTTTACGTTGGACGCCAATGTAACCCAGCCAGAAAAATCCCCAACCACAATGTCAATGGGGATTGAACCCGGGAACCCCCGGTTCCAAATCATTTTTACCCCAAAACATAGTCGTGGTTCTGTAATTAATTGTAAAACCCGGTACGTTTTATATATTGTTTCAGAGTATGTGACTATTTGTGTGTATACCAGTGTCTAGTACCATTGAGCCATTGCTTATGTCCTACGTCCGAAAATAAATATCCGAAAAATTGTTAAAATATTGAGTTTACATTATATCCGATTCCATTAGGATCCTTTTATAAAACGGCCGAATCGCTTTTCTTGCATGTCCGTTATTTCAGATTGTGCAAGTCTAGTTTTTACACCAGAAGAGAAAATGAACTCACTTGGAAAAGACAGAACTTTCGAAATATACACAGCTTGCGACCACGGAGGGATACACACTGGTTTAGTGGAATGTAACCTTTAATTTATCGGATGAAATAAAAACTGTCAAAAATCGATATTTGACAGCAAACAAGTGACACACAGGTGTGTTTTTTGTATTTAATCCCCTATAAATCAAACGTTAACTCTGGAATAATAAATCAATTTACATGTTCGTTTGTTGCGCGTGATTATGGAACATATCCCAACCATGATAACTTGCATTCGATGAAAATAATTACTATTGCAGCATTTCGGATACATATTTCGGATATCTATTTTAATACTTGTTGCACCTACCAGTTTAGGCAATTTTATTAAGCTATTATTCGTATTCCCCCTCCCTCATTTTCTTCTTTTCTCTTTACCAATTCTTTCAATAAATCATATAAAATGAAAAAAAAAAGTTTCCTGTTTAAATAATTTTAAAAAAAATCTTAGTTTCTACCACTAAAATAATCCAAATTTCTCATTCCATATTCCATACATTTTATTGATCCTCTTAATTAAATTTCCACATAAAGTGCAAAAGAAAGCAGAAGATTGCACTACTATAGTACTAAAACAACACTTCAAACAAATTACTTTCACTTCTTATCGATTTTCATGATTTTTCAGAAATATTTGCATGAAATCATCGTAGATTCATGCATACATGTAAGAGCAGTGCACACACATCACGTCAGGTAATATACGCCTGTTCAGTGGGAATACCCCCGTTCTGATTCAACGTTTATTTCATCAAATCTTTTAATAGTTTTTTTATAACTACAGCAGATATTCAACATCAAATATTTCTTTCTGGTCATGATATAAGGTGACAGACAAAAAAGGTTACCATCGAAGCAGAAGAGTAGGTGAGCATATTGTCTTGGGAAAGTTCTTGTTACTCGTGCATGCTGTTACATGCAAGCTAGGAGTGTTTGCGCAATTGATGATTGTAGTTAAACTCAGGTGAGCCTGAGCCACCCCAATCATGGCTCTCTTGTTTTTGATGACTCATATAAATATGTTTCTTATTTTAATATTTAGATCAATTGTAGTGTGAGAAAAAGCAGGAGGGACGGAGTCCTGGGCTCTCCCTCAGGTATGGATGACAACTTGTTCCCCACTGATCAGCAGGGAGAAGAGGATCAGTTCGTTGCCATGGCAGCTGCAGATGGGGAAGGTGAAGACACTGGGACCATATATCAAGCAATGGTGATGTCAGATGTACTCCCGAAAAAAGCTGGTAATATGAAACTCTTTAGTTACCGCTTCCCCCTTTTGGTTGGTAAAAATGCAAATATTGAACATCTTTAGAAATATAACCTAGCATTTTTCATGGGCCATGCAATTACCTATATCTAGAAATATCATGTTTTGAAATTTATTTATTTTTTACAAATAATTGTGTTCAATTTTTATTGGTTCAGTATTCTTGATGGATATGGAGCAATACAATTGTTTTGTACCTGTATTGTTGGAGTATAACTGTGGCAGTCTGTTTGTTGGAAATGTTGTAGATATTTTTTCGTATGACTAAAAAACATTGCAAGCTCATTTTTTATATTTTATAATTGACATTCAAAGAAATGATAGATTTCTATCAAAATCACGTCCTATCTTTATGGCACTTAATTATCACAATCTTACTTTATGCAGTATTTGTTTGTGTCAAATGCCATAAGGAACAGTTAATACTTCTTCAAAATTACATGTTTTCAACAACAAAAAAAGTGATTCTTTAACATATTTTTTCTTTAAATAAATATTGATATTTGAATGGAATACTTCAAAAATGGACATTTTTCAGTAAAGAAATTAATCGGTTGAATAGTAATAATCAAAACATGTTTTTTTTTTTTCACAGCTGGGAATATTAAGCTGCTCTAAGCGGGTTTGAATCCTGTGTCCACTGGATCAAAAGGCTAATGCCTTAACCAATTAGCTATTTTTGCACGAACTTGTGTTGTTGTTGCTTCATTTAAGATGCTTTTGGCAATTTTAATCAAAACAAAAGAAACATTCCAAATTGTATCATCAGTTTGCATAGAAAAGCCTTATAACTCTCTTAATTTCAACTTATTAGTACTCATTAAGAAAACTCAAATTTGTTTAATAGGTCCCGATCAATTTTGGAATCAATGTTATTATTTATGCAGAACAGAAATAATATTTGACCATCTTGTAATTAACTTCAGAACTGAATATAAACTTGGATGAACAGAAGGAGTTTACAGAGGGATGGAATATTCAGGTAAAAGCGCTCCTATTGTCAGTCATCTGCCAGGCTCTGTCATGCTTCATCAACATACCTCATTTATACTCTAAAAACATAGATCATATCGTTACAGAAAAGTCAATGTAAAAAATGGTTCATATTCGAAAATGTTCATTTTTAGCTTGAATATTCACCACATAGCTACTCACTCAAATGTCTGCTCTGGTAAAGTTAAACAGGCAAAATCTCCATTTCACTGTTTCTACTAGAGCATGGCTTTTTTTTCTTCTTTGCGAGTGGCCCTGGAAGGACATTGCACAATTTTGACAAGGACAATTCACAAACCAAACATGGCCGTGAATTTTACAAAATCGGCCGTTTTTCACAATTTTAACAATTTCACGACACGGTTTTTTCATAATTTTAAGAAGTTCGCGACTCATTTTTTCACAATTTTAAGAAGTTCTCGACTCAATTTTTCAAAATTTTGAAAAGTTTGCGACTCATTTTTTTCACAAAGTGAGAGGGCCAGGGCCACTTCACAAAGTCAGGAAAAAAAGCCCTGTAGAGGTACATTGTATTCAACTGAAACTTTACACATGTGTTTGGGGTCATTGTTTGAGGTCACTTACCAAGTTCCATAACTCTGATCAACAATTAAGCCTTTTTGTATGTAGAAAATTCTGGTTAACTTTTGTGTGCAAATATTCCATATCTGTATATTGACTACAGATGTTAAAATAAACATGTGTTCAGGGTTTTATAAACATACACTGACCAAGGTCTATTCTTTTGACCAGCTTTATGGCAGAATTATGCTTTCTTTTGTACTTATACAAGTCTGGTTAATGGTTTGCTTTCAAGTTGAAATTCAGGTTGAAGTTTGCATGCAACAAATACATGTCTGACTGACTAAACATTTTAGTTACACTAAAAAGGTAGAAAAGGCAATGTTAAACTGTTTAAGTATGGATTTAACACGTCAAACGCCTATAAAAATCCTTTAACTAAGTTTATGATGTCTTTAAACTACACAAAAATGAATAGATATACCACAGGATTGTGTTTCATAAAACATCCTTTTTCTGAATTATGTAGGTCAGAAAAATAATGAATGTCTAAAGTTTATTTTTCATTATCTATATTAACAATGATGTTTCTATAAAAACTTTGATGAATCCAATTTGTATGTCTGATTTACGAAATTACCCAAGGAACTTGAATGTTAAACAATATTCACCCATATTTGCATCTAATCTGCCTTGGGGCCATAAAACACGTGCCTTGTAAAGCAACATTGTTTAGTAAAATTAAAGAAAATTAATGCATAAGTCACATTTATTGCCCAATTTTCTCAAAATACGGAAAGAGCTAACTTTCATTCCCCAGCATCTACTGATGCTCATGTTTGTTACCAGCACAAAACTGAGGCAGGCCAGGGACAGATGACTCATTCCACCACCTCCTCCTCCACGGACCTGTCCATGTCACAGAGTTCCTCCTCATCCTCCCTCAACTACAAGGCTGCAACTTGCCCTGTCAAACCCTCAGGTAAGAAGCGATAAAAAACCCACCAACCCTTGTACTTAAACTACAGGGCTGCAACCTGCCCTGCCAAACCTTCAGGCAAGAAGCGATTAAACCCACCAAGCCTTGTCCTTCAAATAGAAGCTAAAAAATACTAAAATAACTTTTGCTGTCAGAGTGCTGAAACTTTGCAAAAATATTAACCAGCATGTAAACTTGTGCAACTCTTAGTTTGGTTTGTAGGGTTTCGAAAAAACTGGAGTAATGGCCCCTTTTTATACCCCCTTCTTCGAAGAAGAGGGGGTATATTGTTTTTTGCCTGTCTGTCATTCTGTCTGTGACTCTGTCTGTCTGTCCCAAAACTTTAACCTTGGTCATAACTTTTGCAATATTCAACATAGCAACTTCATTTTTGGTTTGCATGTGCATCTCATGGAGCTGCACATTTTGAGTGGTCAAAGGTCAAGGTCATCCTTCAAGGTCAAAGGTCAAATATATGGGTCAATTTCATAACCTTTGCAATATTCAACATAGCAACTTTATTTTTTGTTGTGCATGTGCATCTCATGGACCTGCACAGTTTTTTGTGGCCCAAGGTCAAGGTCATTATTCAAGGTCAAAGGTCAAATATATTGGTCAATTTCATAACTTTTTCAATATTCAACATATCCCCAGTAGGGGGCATTGTGTTTCACAAACACAGCTCTTGTTATTTGAAATTATTTATTTTTTCACTTGTTTCACAAGTGACTCAAAAGGTATTGCTGCTAGAGCGCTTAATCTTTACAAACATAGTAGAGGGACTACTTTATACACATTTTGAGCAATTTTTGCAGTGAATCAGTAATTGCCATATATTGCTATATATAAACATTGGAACTATTGAGCTCCATTATAATAATAATAATAACAGGACTAAAGGCAGAAACAAGTTTATATCCATTGGGGCCAGAAACCATGTCCTTTTGATTTAAAGACTATCATCTTAACCCTTTGAGCGCTTGAACCGAATTTTGAAGGCCTTTGCAAACAGATTGGATCCAGATTAGACGCCACATAATGTGGCGTCTCATCAGGATCCAAACTGTTTGCTATTCTGATAGTATTCTTTGAAAAAAAATGAAGAAAATGTTAATTTTAGAAATTCAGCAGACAACATTTTAGCAGACAACAAATTTCCCAGCATGCAAAGGGTTAACCACTCGCTATCGGGACTGATAAATATTTTCATGCATTTGATACTTTAAATTACTGAATCACGTGTTGTAACATAATTTAACGAAAACAACAGGAACATTCAATTTTTTTATCGTTTTGTGTTTGTTATGCTCTATTTATAATTAAAGCAATTCCAAATGATGATTATTCATGAGCGAAACTGTATTTCAGTTCATTTGTCAGTGCACTTGTCCTAGATTAATCTTGGCTGAGGTTGAAACTGGATCAAGAGGAAATAAAAAAAACAAGGTTACTTGGTTAAGAAAAAAGAACCCTCTTGATGTAACATTTTTTTACCTTCCATAATGAAAGTTGTTCAAAACGTTTGTTTCAATGAAATCTTGTTCAAAAAAGGTTCTTTCAGAGGGACACACAGTTTTACTTGTATGGATACAACATGTATTGTAAAAATGTATTTTTTTTTTCTCAAACATTATGAAACTTGCCCAGGACATATATTTTAATGATATCTTGGCAAAGTCCTTTGAAAAACTTCGCTGACCGGGTTGGGGCAATTTTCCTTATATGGCTAAAGAGAAAGCTTGTGAGCAATCTAGGACTCACAATGTTTGCAAGATCAGACTTGTATCTTTATGTCTCAGGTGAGCTTCTTAGGGTCACCATCATCAGGTAAGAAATATACAAAGACCTCAATATTTACCTTTTTCAACCTCAAGCTTCTTGACCACGCAAACCCTGATAAATACCAAACTACCGATACACATTGCCAATCACCCTGGTAGGGAACTACGAAGCCCTACCTCCTGCCTGTCATACACAGCTTCTTTGAGCCTCAGTTAAACTCTCCAGATAGAAGCTGCTAAGCATTGTCTCTGCCCTCAACTTAATTGCTTAAAAATCTTTAATTTGATCTTTACGGGAATCCCATAAAAGTACATGTAAAACAGGTACATATGGTTATTTGCTCCTTTATTTATCCGGTTATTCTATGTAAAAGGCAACTATCAATTTATCATTTTCATATAATATGATATGAGAGGAGTAGACTTTACAGAAACAATTTTTATTAATTTTGCCAACCACAAAATGACCTGTAATTATATGTAAAAATTGTATATGTGATTGCTCTTTTATGCGACCATTTTATTTTACCAGATATGCATGGCAACAAAAGTGTGTACGGCACATGTTTTCCAATGGCAAAGCATGTAGCACAAGCATCTAGCTTTTCTGATATTTATCATAATGATGACATATCTTGATTTACCGACTTAGATTGTTTGTGTCATTTCAGATGAGACGAATGCGTCAGATCAGCGCAGATACTCGGTATGCAACCTTGCTTAAGTGATTATTCTGTCAGTATTAAAGATGATGTAAATGTTGATGGGATTGGGCTGGGTTTCAACAGTAAAGACTAGGCTTAGATACCGTATTGNAATGGCTCAGAACTTAGTGTTTAACCCAGGAGAACATAAGGGCATGATGGCAAAAAGGCATTTTAATATGTGTTTAATTAAAAAAGGAGCAAACAGTTGTGCTAAAAACTGGATTTGGGGGAAAATTTTAAGGGCTTTAGTGGAAGTTTGTGGGAAAATATTAACAACTATAAACATGCACACGTAGTGTTATTTTTGTGTTATGATGTATTGAACTAAATTTAATTAATATATTAAATATGTTTGCATTTCAACATCTTCCATTTCACTTCTATGCTACTAGAGTAAACTGTTCAGAGTGACAAACATAATAAGGCAGAATCTGATTGCACACAGATCCACTAACATATAAATCAAACCATGTTTGTCTTTTTCAGTTTCTGAAAGTAATCTTGTCAAATGTTTTTTCTTTGCAAGTAGACTGAACTCTAATTTACAAACACTTGTTTCTGTGAAATACATTCAATGTGTACATTTTTTATAAATAGTTGATTGTATCTAAAACATATTCTCAATCGTTGATTGACACACACATTTATTAAATCCCTACTTATTATATGATGTCAGTAATTAATTTGATTCTCATTTGTCATTCATCTTGGAAAAATGAGTATACAACATGTGTGCACAGCAAAGTAAAATCATACATGTCCTACTTCATTCGCGAACCAATTGTTAAGTCTGATGTCATTCGGCAACCATATTGAACATACAAATTGATTGCTCAGGTAAGCTTTTGGGATCGGTCTTTGTCCGTCGTCTGTCCGTCCGTCCGTTAACATTTGTTTGTAAACACTCTAGAGGCCATATTTTTTGTCCGATCTTCACGAAACTTGGTCAGAAGATTTGTGCTGTAATACCTCGATTGAGTTTGAAACTGGGTCATGCTGGGTCAAAGACTAGGTCACTAGGTCAAAAAAAGAAAAACCTTGTAAACACTGTAGAAGTCACATTTCATGCCCAATCTTCATGTAACTTTGTAAAAATGTTTGTTTTAATGATATGTAGGTTGAGTTCAAAAGTGGTTCTGGTCCGTTGAAAAACATGGCCGCCAGTGGGCGGGGCAGTTTTCCTTATTTGGCTATAGAGAAACCTTGTAAACACTCTAGAGGCCACATTTCTTGTCCGATCTTCATGAAACTTGGTCAGAAGATTTGTC
>VMBQ01000787.1:132161-166258 GCA_007657795.1 Dreissena rostriformis
GTCATCCTTCAAGGTCAGAGGTCAAATATATGTGGCCCAAATCGCTTATTTTATGAATACTTTTGCAATATTGAAGATAGCAACTTGATATTTGGCATGCATGTGTATCTCATGGAGCTGCACATTTTGAGTGGTGAAAGGTCAAGGTCATCCTTCAAGGTCAGAGGTCAAATATATGTGGCCCAAATCGCTTATTTTATGAATACTTTTGCAATATTGAAGATAGCAACTTGATATTTGGCATGCATGTGTATCTCATGGAGCTGCACATTTTGAGTGGTGAAAGGTCAAGGTCATCCTTCAAGGTCAAAGGTCAAAAAAATAAAAAAAAAAAAAAAATCAAAGCAGCGCAGTAGGGGGCATTGTGTTTCTTACAAACACATCTCTTGTTTGCCCAATCATCATGAAACTTGGTGAAAACATTGGTTTTATTAGCTCGGCTGTTTTCGAAGAAAACCCGAGGTATTGTCATAGACAGCCTGTCGTCCAACGTCCCCGTCGTCCAAACACTTTGACATTGTGCAATAACTTTTGCATTATTGATGATAGCAACTTGATATTTGGTATACATGTGTATCTCATGGAGCTGCACATTTTGAGTGGTGAAAGGTCAAGGTCATCCTTCAAGGTCAAAGGTCAAAAAAACAAAACTGCACCCACAGCGGAGCGTTGGCAACCGGTCTGCGGTGCTCTTGTTTATATCTCATATGAGTTCGAAAATGGTCCCGATCGGTAAAAAAAACATGGCCACCAGGGTGGGTTGGGCAGTTTTCCTTATATGACTATAAAGAAACCTTGTGAACACTCTAGAAGTCACATTTTTTGCCTAATCATCGTAAAACTTAGTCAAGACATTTGTTTTATTGATATCTGAGACAAGTTGGAAAATGTCTCAGATCAGTGAAAAAAAAACACTTTTTAGCTCACCTGATTGCTCAGGTGAGGTTTTAGGATCGGTCTTTGTCCGTCGTCCCTCCGTCCGTCCACATTTGGTTTGTTAACACTCTAGCATTCACATTTCTCAAGCATTCTTCATCAAAGTTGCTGAGAAGCTATATGGCCACAAGATCTCAGTCAAATTTGATAATGAGCAAAATCGCATAATAAATGCCAGAGTTATTGCCCTTAGATTGTCAAAATTTTCTTTATATGATACAAAATCCTTGTAAACACTCTAGAGGTCACAATTTTGTTTCAGATTTTGAATCTTGGTCATAATATTTATTTTTGTAAGCAAAGTTTGATGTTTGGTCATGAGGGGTCAAAATATAGGTCACCATGTTAAAGCTTACAAAACCTCGTAAACACTCCATACACCAGAGTTTTGGTTCAATTATGTTGAAACTTGACCAGGATGTTTGTCTGGACAATATCTATGCCAAGTTTGACGTTTGGTAATGTGGGGACAAAATCTAGGTCATGGGGTCTAATCTTACAAAAACTTTGTAAACACACTAGAGGCCATAGTTTTGGTCCAATAATGATGATACTTGACCAGGATGTTTTTCTTGATGATATCGAGGCAAAGTTCGACATTGGGTCATGTGGGGTCAAAATCTTGGTCACGAGGTCCAAATCTTACAAAAACCTTGTAAACACTCAAGTGCCCGTAATGTTTGTTTCAATAATTATGATACTTTTGGAGGAAGTTTGTTAGGGCAATAATTAAGCAAAGTTTAACATTTGGGTCATGCTGGGTCAAAATCTAGGTCACCAGGTCAAAGCTTGAAAAACCTTGTTATTACATGTTCTAAGTCAGGTTCAGGTGAGCAATCTAGGGCCATTATGGCCCTCTTGTTTGATATGAAGTCAATTGCAGAAGAAAATGGATCGTTTGGGGAAAATTCCATGACAGAGCTGAAAAATCCATCTAGGGCAAAACGTCTAGGTGAAAGGGCCGTTATTTGGCGGGTCTCATGGAAGGAAAAAAAAACTGCTATAAATCTAACACTGTAATGGAATGAATCTACTTGATATAATACTTGATTAGAAGGGTAAGCTTAATTAATGGAGTAAATAAAGCACAGTCTGAGCACCAGAGGCAATGAAAGTCACTGTTTATGTTGACATTTAGGCTTACAATTGTGGTCAAGAGGCAATAAAGATGGTTATTATTGAGTGTGAGTGTTGGCTTTTTCTTTTGAAAAGGGGAATAGGGTCTTCTAAACAGCAATGCGGCACAGCGTGATCAAATTACTTAATCTTAACTGATTTTGTCAATTGGGTCCTCTTCATAACCATATATTTACATATCATTGAAATATTTTAGTATTTAATTGTCTGTCTCTTGGATTAGATACCAGAATGCATGAAATTAGACCTATGACAGCAGCATTTCTCAACTGCATTGAATATTAAATAACTGCTTTGACTAGCCACAGAATCAGACAACATACATGATTAGCCATTTTCACAGTGTTCCTAGAAGAATATAATTATATTTGTTATTTTGTATGAGTCATGTGTTGAAGTTCTGGAAAGGTAAAAAGTTCAAGTATTTTTTATGCTGACTTCAGTGTATCGCATGAGACTTTTATGGATGACGGATTGGAAATATGTCAAATGTAAAGACATCTCATGGCAAACAACATAATCCGTCACTTGGCAGTATTCTACAGATACGTCAGAATAAAGATTGTAGACAAAAGTGAATTATATACTTAAAAAAAATCATTGTATATCTGTTGTTGTTTTGGAAGTATATAAACCAAGAGTAACATTGGAATCATTCAACAAATCTAACATATAAGATTGCTTTCTGAAATGATAAATACATTGGCAAGGAATAGCAAGGAGATTCTGCTATTGTTTTCTGCTGATTTGTGATTAATTTGCTTCTGGAAGTTTTATTTACTCTTTGAAATACTGGAAAGTAAATAAAAGCCTTGGTTATTATTCAATGCATATCATAACTTTAAAGAACATGCTGATATTTGAATTGCATAACTTCTCTAAATAAGAGTTAATTGTGTATTGATGTTGGTTAGAATGTATTTAGCATTTTGTCTGCACAAATGTATGTTGTATGTTTGTATGCACAAACTACATGTATATAACTGATTGAGAGGGAAATAAGACATATAAAAGCAATACTTGAACAATTATGTGTTAATAGCATTTAACTAATGAAATGTCATTTAGTGTTTTAAATTCTCTTCAAATTTCAGATTTAATTTGCTTTCCATTAGCGCAATTAGTAGAGAAGAGTTTTACTGCTTGAAAGGCAGTAAAAGTAGGAAGCCTTTTAGAACCACTTCCCAGAAGAGTTTACATTATGTTTACCCTGTGTGCCATCCTTATTGCACAAAGACTTCTTGTTATTTCTACTCATTTATGATTCATTCATTGGATTCATTCATGAAATCTTAGTCATTGTTGTAACATTTGCAGGAAAGAGAGCAGCTACAATAATATACAAATAGTGTACTCTGTATCTATGCAATTACTTAACGATTTACTATATAAAACTAAACCACATTAACCACAGCTTAAATGAACATTAAAAATCAACCCATATCTATCAACATCCCTTTTAATACAAACTTGATATAATTTATAAATACCATCCAAGCTTGACACATGTTGTAAATTGTACCACTTCTGTTAACATCAACACCACTTGCTTCAACTTTTTGATAACTTAATTCACAGTTGTTTGTTATGTTAATTCCCTATCCACCTATATTACCCAACCTCTTTTTACCTTGACTTATTCCTAATTTGACCTAGTTTAAAACATCACTTGGATGCTGACATAGCTGTTCCTTTATAATAATCATAATGCATGATGCACCCATCGAGCAAGTGATGTCATCACTTTTACCACCTTGACAGTTACCTAATATGGATGTAACATGAGTCAAACCATACATCCCGACAGGTTAACCCTTTGCATGCTGGGAAATTTGTCGTCTGCTAAAATGTTGTCTGCTGAATTTCTAAAAAATTAGTATTTTCTTCCATTTTTTTTCAAAGAATACTATCAGAATAGCAAACAGTTTTGATCCTGATGAGACGCCACGTTTTGTGGCGTCTCATCTGGATCTAAACTGTTCGCAAAGGCCTTCAAAATCCGGTTCCAGCGCTCAAAGGGTTAAGTTAGGTTTTGACTGTTTCGGTTAGTACCAACACCCATGCTTTCAATTACATTTTGATACTAAACACAGTTGTTGCTTACTGATATGCTCATTCCTTAATAATCCGTTTTAACCACATTTCCTTTCACCTTGTTCTTGGCTTAGCCATCAGCTATCCAGCACCAATCTAAGACATGTGCGTTTAAAATGTACAGACACAATTTTAAAGAGGAGTATGTGCATTTTCTAAGTGTACATATATTATTAAATTTTTAGTATCTCCTAGGAATAATTGTTTTATACTATAAACCTATGGTCTATAAATGGCCTTTTGCTTTGAATTTGTTTTCCCATCTTTAACCACTCACTTTAAAATTTCAATAGGCCAAAGACGTAAATGCCAGTGCATCATTTGTTCATTCACAAATATGCTATTGATCCTACAATTGACCTGAATTACCAAATAAATACAATCCTTAGAAAACAACCATGTAAATCACTGTAATCCATTAGACTACGCAATGGTCTTGTATCAGTATTAATTACAATTTGTCATGCAACTTGAAAATAATCATCAGACACTCCCTTGCGTAGTTGCTTACGTAGTTGTTTGATTTAAAGATGTGTTTTGCCCATACAATGATCCACATACTGGGTTTCAGTCCCAAATTTGAGGAAGTATTTACGACTCAGTAAACACAAAATCATTAGAGATTGATGTCCCAGCATGTGTTTATACTGATTAAAATGTCATGAATTGTTACTTTCTGCACATCATGTTGCTATTTCTGTCTTTCCCATTCATGGTCTTGCTTTAAGTGTATTTCTTCTTTGCCCATTTATGGTTGTGCTTTTACAGTGATGCTTTTAAAACTAATCATTACAAAACAAATGTGTTGTTATATAAAGCTCTTGGTAGGATGATTTAAGCAAGAGGTGTCACCAGTTTTGATGAACAGTTGATGGACGATACAAATACCAATTTGTTTAATTTGCCAATTTATAGTGTTTTTGTCAGTAAATTGTCCATAGGAAATGATTTCTGGAAAGTTGTATCTTGAGTTCTACTTTTAAAAGGCCATTGTTTCAATATTGACTATGTTTATACGGAATGCATACTGTTGATTTGTCTTATGGTTTGGGGACAACACTCATGCACAGTGAGCATTACCATTATGGCAAAGTTACAATGCATTTTGTGTTAGTTTTTGCATAAGAATACACAAAAGGAAAATTACAGACCTGGTTTTATTCTTCAATAATATAATTCCTGTATTTTATTGGCATCCTAGAGATTTAACCAGACAAAGGGGCAGGTTGACCTTTTTTTGTGAAAAATTGTTGGATGGTAAACTTTGTACACTGTAAACAACTTATTTGTGCTTTTTCCACTTAAGTTCTCATATTCAATCATCCATTCAATATGCATCCATTCAGCATACATTGTAGGTACAAGAACATTGACAAATGAAATGGGGAGAAGAAAGTATGGGACATATTATAAAAAGGGTTGGGCAAAAAAATGGAAGGGAACACACAAATTTTAAAAGGATAGGGCATACAAATGAAAGGGGCCCCCTGCCATTCTGCTTTGGCTGAATCTCTGGCAACCTCACAGTGTGATGACCTTTATTAGCTGATTATTAACCTACTGATGCAGAGAGAAAATAATTTAGTTAGATGCTCTATCATTTTACCCAAAAGAGAATGAAATACATGTATGTAATGAAAGAAATTTTATGATGAGCCAATACAAGGTATTGAAACATATTGAAGGGGGCCAAAGATTTCTTAATCTTTTTCATTTGGAGTCAATTGTACACTACCGAAATAAGCGTTTGTAAAGTATCGTATCAATCAACAATCAACATTAGGATTGATCGACCTTATTGGAATAGAATAATTATGTTATTATTTAGTCTGTGTAATTTAACATTGAGCTTCAGTGTTAAAAGTCATTTTAGTCATGTAGTTAAAACATTTATACACAATTTGGTACTCAGAAACCCATCCCTTTTCACTTAAAAGCTGTATTTCTGCATGTCTCATTCGTTGCAATGTCCCTTGTACAAATTGACGATTGGTTGAGTATCCAGCTATCAGTATTGGAGCTGCTGTTGCATTCCGTATAAAAGTCGCGTATCAAGCTGCCTTACCATTACACTTGCTCTGAGAACATTACCGTATTATTTCCAATATTTTACAGATAGTAACGTTACTGCGGAACTTAACTTTGATCAGCTACGGTCTATTCTGAGAAAGTTTTGTTCTGAAAGACTCTTTATGTCTAGTTTCAATTGATTTTTAAGGGTTTTAACTTGATAAGAATATTGTCATTAGTGAATTCAGCAATAGCGGACAAGTAATTGTTGACTTCAGACAGTCGGTGGAGTTTGAGCATACAAGTAAGTGTGGAAACGTATGAAAATGACTCTTGTTATAAAGGAGTTAAGGATCAATTTTTTTATAAAAATTATTGTATGTTTGGGTTTAACAAAATGCAATTGTGGTTTAAAGAAGTAAAATGGTTGAAATAAAGTGATAATTGTTGATGTAGAATTTTAAATTAATATTATTTAAATGAACAGAACCTTACCCTAACCCTGGGTACAACTGTCACTTATAATCTATGAAAAGTAAATAAGTTAACAATTAATAGATGAGCAGCTAATTGTAATAGACCAAGGCTTACGTTGAGTTTAAGATCATTTTAATCCTTTTATGTGGATAATACAGGATTCATGACAAAAAAAAATCATTTTGTTATTCTGTGTTTTTTGGTTTAGATTAAAACCAAGCAATTACAAATGTCTACTTTAGATATGCTTATCATTCATATCGCACATCCTGAGAAAGTGGTCTTATTTCTTGACATGTTCTCACTGACTTCTTTCTAATGCAAAATAATTGCAGAGAAGTTGCATGGGCTGTACAAAATGTTATATCTTCAGTTTAACTTTGTTTGTAATTGAGATATAAGTTTTGATAACTGCCAAAATATATCTCAGTCTCCAGTGTGTGAGAGAACAGAAGTTTTAAAACAATTTGTACATGTAGCTTAATTAGTAACAATAAGTTGCAATTTCAGTTAGCTCGCTTAACAATGTGTAAATCATAGAATCATGGGGGTATATTAAAGGATACCATACTAGCCATATGACCTTTAAAGTAAACATTTGAACTTAAACTCTCACTTAAAATAAGAGCTTGAAAATCCTGTGCCTATGTACATGTATGTTTAAATGATTAAGTACAGTAGTGTAACATATACAATACTTGTGACATGATCTTTTCTTGATGTCTCTCTTTTTCTAAACACCAGTATAATAAAATGTGCAAAAAGAAGTCCACCCATACCCTTACACATTCAATTTCTGTTTTGTAGCCTCCTTTTTATGTCTGGAGGGTATTCTTTATTTGTCTTTATTGATTCGTGTCGGTCCTTAAGGTTAAATTGTTGCCAGTGTTTTATTGGTGCCATTAGCTGTTCAACAGCAGTATGCTGTTCCACTTGTACTATTACTCCAATGGTCAACAGTGCATTTGTCCCCAGACATATTGCATGAAGTTATTTTGTAAATATTTGCTGACATTAACATAGTTTTGTATTTATACTCATACAATAATTAAAAGTATTTCTTCATTTTTTCAATTCTATTTTCTTTTCGGCTCTCAAATTTTAAATTAATCCCATCATTGAGGAAGAATCCACTTTGTGATTACCTGATATAAAGTATTTTTATAAACTGGTGTGTGATAACATAAGCATTTAAGTATAAAACAAGAACAAAAAAAAGAACAAAACAAAAAAGCCTAACTTTGTCTTAATTTCTTTTTTTTTTAAAGAGAAATGCTGTTTGACCATTGCTTCTGGCTTATTAAACATATTTTGCTGAACGGTCTGCCATATGTATATGTTTGTTTATATCCGTTACTTTTTATCTGGCATATATAACTGCATACCAGTTGCTTAGGTTTACAGAGTTGTGTACATTTCTTACAATGTCATTGTTTCCACTTACAGGCACCCAGCGTTAGCAGTGTAGCCCACTCAACAGTCTATTCCCGAGCACCTTTTCCTGAAATTACCGTGAAGAAGGACGTCCAGCCTGTCGGCTCAGTCAACAATAATTGTTTTTACGCAGCAGTCAATGAGAGCCTGGGGTGTGCATCCAACATAGATATCAGCAAGTATATAGCAAAGGCCCGGAATCTCTTATCTAGAAGGCATGGGCTTAGTGAGTATTCTACTGAACGAAAAAACGAAAAACAGTTAAAGCATAGCAGTGCATACGTCCACTACGATCACGTGCCGGTGTTAATTGACAACTCCAGTGATCAGGAAAGAGACCATTTGAACGTCTCACTTAATGGACAAGCATCTAATTTACCTGGTTCAAGCATACGGCAGAGTATAGTAACAGTAACACCGACATTTTCAATGCCTTCACTCGGTAACCAAACACTGGTACTCAGTTCGCTGCCATTGTGTAATGAAGACTCCAGCTTTCAAGTAAAGCAATTGGGACGCGGTTCTGCAACAACTCCCACCAACGGAACTCATGTTTGTAGTTCAGAAGTGACAGCTAAAAGGAGCGCACCTTGGGACAATGCAGTGCCTGACATGAAAAAATATCGTTATAACCAAACAGCCATGGCCTTACAGCAGTCTGGTTTAATGAAAACAACAATTAAAACAGCAGAACTTCTCAGAAAAAGTCGCTTGCTTCAAGAAGAGTTAAGAAAACTCCGAAGAGAGACTGCATTCTTGGTGCAGTCTGTACTTAACAATCCAGAAAACAAGCACCTGAAAGAGCTGTATATAAACCAGCTTCAAACCCCGACATTCAAGTCCTGAGGTGACTATGAAACAACAACACAGACACCACTAGGTGCATGATGGGATATAGTAAAGTCAATCTTCTTAAAGATTGTGACTGTCTCAATGTACTTACGCCTTGTCATTGTTTTAGATCTATATGTGCCATGATTTTGTCTCTAGTTATTATCTAGCACTGAAGACATTAAGGTTTTCTAACTTATGATTGCGAAACGTTTTTTGTCAAGGATTGTATGCCATGTTTGTCATTTGTAAGATAATATAATAAGTTTCATGTCTTATAAAGCAGCATTGTTGCATGTTATGGCATGACAACTATGCCCATGGAGGTTTGAATGCCAGTTGTATGCCAATATGAAACTGTTTTTTGCTGTTAGCAGATGAAGTTGGAACTGATGATTTGGCTCTAATTAACTGATCAAGCAGATACATTTTGGTATATTAATTTAAGCATGTGGATAAATTTAAGAAAATACATTGGTGAATTATGTTAAGTTTTCTTTTTATGCCCCCCTTCCAAGAAGAGGGGGTATATTGTTTTGCTGGATGAAGGTCGGTCTGTCGGTCGGTCTGTATGTCAGTTGGTAGACCAGTTCGTTTCCGATCAATATTTTTTTAACAGATTGACCGATTGGCTTGATACTTCACATGTGCATTGGCCTTGGACAGTATATGACCCCTGATGAAATTGGGTCACTAGGTCAAAGGTCAAGGTCACTGTCACAATAAGTGTAAAAATTGTTTCCGATCAATAACTCGTCAACGAATTGACCGATTGGCTTGATACTACACGCGTGCATTGGCCTTGGACAGTAGATGACCCCTATTGAAATTGGGGTCACTAGTTCAAAGGTCACTGTCACAATAAGTGTGAAAATCGTTTCCGATCAATAACTCGTCAACCAATTGACAGATTGACCTGTTACTTCACATGTGCATTGGCCTTGAACAGTAGATGACCCGTATTGAAATTGGGGTCACTAGGTCAAATGTCAAGGTCACAGTCACAATAAGTGTGCAAATTGTTTTCGATCAATCACTCGTCAACCAATTGACTGATTGACTTGATACTTCACATGTGCATTGGCCTTGGACAGTAGATGACCCCTATTGAAATTGGGTCACTAGGTCAAAAGTCAAGGTGACTGTCACTATAAGTGTGAAAATCAAGGCCCTGTTTTGGGGGCATATGTCTCCAACCGGAGAACTTTTTTTTATTACTTTTTTTTCAAATAAAGTGTGAGGTTTGAAAACAAACAAATATGTTTTATTTGTAATTGCCGCTATATCCTTGTGCTTTTCAATCAGCATTTTATAATTCATGATTAATTTTTAATCATTTTGAAACAGAATGTCTTAAAAATCACAAAACAATACTGTGTTGATTTTGATTAATTCACCTATTTATTAAAACACAGTTTTATGCCCCCGATATTCGAGTTTCCTTTCTGTTCATTGATTTTTGACAAAGTAGCCGGCCTTGGACTTATTAATTGTCTCTAAAATAGCTGCTGTTTGGCTTCGAAATGCAGTAGGGGGCATTGTGTTTCACAAACACAGCTCTTGTTGAATAATGGTTTGAATTTTACAAGTTGGATTGCACAGATATAAATAGATACTGGAATGTCAAGACAAGACTCAGTTGACAGATTCATTTGTAATCTTAGTATGAGAAACCATTAAAATTGTTTGTCAGTGAAATGGGAAAAGGGACTAAACAAAATGCATGAATTGAAGATGACTTCTGCTGTCTCGGTTTTAGAGACGCAGAATGAAGAGTGCTGTACAATTTTGTAAAAAGTTCAATGATTATTGATTATTATTGTAGCAATGTTGTCTTGATGTTATGTTGCTGAGTAAGAATGATTAAAAGGAATGATGAATGCTATTCTTATTATGTACAATAATACATGTAATGATTGGCATAGATAGGGATCCATTAAACAGGCAACAGGTATTGGCTGATTTTGTGTAACAATTGTTAGGTTTTTATACATTTGAATAGACAGCATTGAGTGCGAAACAAAACAAAAATAGAAGCTGGTTAATGCTGATTTTAAATCCAAAATCTTCTTAGTTCATCCAATTGATTAGTTTTATTTGTTTATTGCTTTATACTTATCAGTTTATGGCATTTATATACAATTTATAATATGAAAATGAAAGGGCATTGTTATGTGTGAACACCCATATGTTTGGGAGCCTTAAATACATACATATTTCTCTCTTCACTTACCTTTTTAGCTCACCTGTCGCGAAGTGACAAGGTGAGCTTATGTGATCGTGTGATGTCCGGCGTCCGTCGTGCGTGCGTGCATCAACAATTTGTTTGTGTAGACAGTAGAGGCCACAGTTTTCATCCAATCTTTATGAAATTTGGTCAGAATGTTTATCTTGATGAAATCTGGGTTGGGATTGTATTTCGGTCATCTGGGGTCAAAAACTAGGTCATTAGGTCAAATAATAGAAAAACCTTGTGTAGACAATAGAGGTCACAGTTTTCATCCAATCTTTATGAAATTTGGTCAGAATGTTTATCTTGATGAAATCTGGATTGGGATTGTATTTGGGTCATCTGGGGTCAGAAACTAGGTCACTAGGTCAAATCATAGAAAAGCCTTGTTTAATATACCATGAAGTGTATTGTGCAAACTAGGGAAACAACTAATGCATGTTCTTTTTCTAAATAAGTGTTACAGCATTTGTCTCCCTTGTAATTTATTTAAATTTTACCAAATGTAATGCTAACTGCATTTTTGTAATGCATTGTTTCAATAAACCTCGGGCAAACAATGAAATTAAGGTTGCATTATCTCTACTTAGTTTTGAATCTGGATTAAGTGAAAAGTTCTTTTACCTTAAATTGTTGCATATCTTAGATACCCAGGTGGAAATGGTTTTGCATCATGACCAGTGAGGAACGGTTTGCTGGCTATAGGAAGTTTCTCAATAGGAGATTATCCCACATTGTTTATTATGTAACTTGGTCAGAACATTAAAATTTTGTGAGATATGGATCCTGTCAATGAAAAACATGGACGCAATTAGGCGGGCCAATTTTCTTCATGTGGCATTAGTAAAACCATTTGTACCCACTCATCCTGAAACTGTTTCAGAGCATTAAACAATTATTTGAGCCTCGCTCTGTGAAAAGGGGGTTTAATGCATGTGCCTAAAGTAAGCAATAAACAAGGCCTTGTAAAAAAAGATGAGCGAACTAGGGCCATCTTGGCCCTGTTGTTTAATACATGATCATTCCTTGTTTCGTGCAATGGTTAGGTATTTTTCTACCCAAAGAAAAAGTTAAAAAAATTGTAAAAACAGATGTCCAGTTATCTGGAAGTAGTATACCACATTTGATCACATAGTACAACTATGAGGAATTATTTATATCCATAACTAAAAATGTGTTTGAATGGGTTACAATTTTGGAGTTAAATTCCATCAATTATTTAATCAACTGACTTTTCAAGATTAGTTATTGTGCTTTTTTTAATCAGGAAGTGTAAACTAAACGTATCTGTTGTTTCATTTTTACACCCCCCTTCGAAGAAGAGGGGGTATTTTGTTTTGCTGGATGTGGGTCTGTCGGTAGACCAGTTTGTTTCTGATCAATAACTTGTGAACGGATTGACCAATCGGCTTGATACTTCCCATGTGCATTGGCCTTGCCAGTAGATGACCCCTTTTGAAATCGGGGTCACTAGGTCAAAGGTCAAGATCGCTGTCACACTAAGAGTTAAAATTATTTCCGATCAATAACTTTGAATGGAGGGACCAATTTGCTTGATACTTCCCATGTGCATTGGTGTTGGACAATAGATGGCCCCTATTGTAATTGGGGTCACTAGGTCAAAGGTCAATGTCAGTGTCACACTTGGAGTGAAATCTTTTCTGATCAATAACTTGTCAACTGATTTACCAATTGTCTTGATACTTCACATGTGCAATGGCCTTGGACAGTAGTTGACCTCTTTTGAAATTAGGGTCACAAGGTCAAGGTCACTGTCACAATTAGTGTGAAAATCGTTTCCGATCAATAACTCTTCAACAAATTGATCGATTGGCTTGATACTTCACATGTTCATTGGCCTTGGACAGTAGATGACCCCTATTGAAATTGGGATCACTAGTTCAAAGGTCTAGGTCACTGTGACATTAAGTCAGTTTTGTTGCAAAAAATCCTGTGTAAAGGCCATGTTTTTTTTGGGGGGGGGGCATCTGTCTCCGACTGCGGAGCTCTTGTTAATTACTTGATTGCAGCATAATTTTAATTACAAAAATACTTTAAATAGGAATATATTATATATTTTAAAACATTTATTATTTATGGACATAGACAATTTACGTTTTAAAAGTTTATTTATTTATAGACAATATACATTTATTTAAGTATCTCTTGTTTTTGTGGAATTGGTTTCGCATTCATATAGTGTTGTAAACTTTGTTGTCTCAATGCATATTAAGCTGGATGTCTTTGTTCTTATTCTGTTGAAGATAGTAAAAATGGTGATCAAAGCTGTTTTGTTCTGTCATCACTCATATCTAGTTTTGAAACTGACCTGTTAATGTCTTACAAAATCCATGTAAATGTGTGAATTTCACAAGCATATGATTATAATATCAGGTGTGATGAGTCCAATCAGCCCTGCTCGAATTTATATCATAAAAATGAAGTGACCTAGTGCAAGGGTGAACTAATGTAACGACTCTTTTAACATTGGCCTAATATTCACTTCAGAGACAACGTATCATATAGTTATACATTCAAATAAAATTCAACTGTTTTAAATACTGTGTTTAAGTTCACCTGAGAACAAAGTGCTCAAGCTGAACTATTAAGATCACCCTATGTCCAGGTGTTTAATGAGGTGTGTCATCAACTTTTAGCTAGTTACCTCTCCAGAGGCCAAATTGTTCATCCAATCTTGATGAACCTTTGTCAAAACGATTATCTTGGCAATAACTAGGTCACATTGTCAAATCTTAATCAAACCTTGTTACCTGTCTTACCAGTCTAGAGACAATGTTTATGTATTAATCTTGATCTTACTTGGTCAGAATGTTTATCTTGACATTATCTAGGTCGAGTTAAAATCTGGGTCACACGTGTATAAAAAAAAAAGGTCACCAGGTCAAATCTTAGAAAAACCTTGTTACCACTCAAAAGGCCACATTCATGAATCAGCCTTGATGAACTTGATTAGAATGTTATCTTTACATTATCTAGGCTGAGTTGGAATCATGGTCACATGCGTTCAATAACTATGTCACTAGGTAAAATCTAAGAGCAACCATGTAATCATTCTATAAAAAAAAACATTTATTACTCAATCTTGATATAACTTGGTACAAATGGCATTTTCAAAATTGAGTTCCAATCTAGGTCATGTGCATCAAGAATCTTGGTCACCAGGTGAAATCAGTTAAACCTTGTTACGAATCTAGACAACATTTATGACTCGCTCTTCGTAAAGCTTGGTCAGAATGTTTATCTTGGCAATATCTAAGATGAACTTCAATAAAGATCACTTTGGTCCAACAACTAGGTCACCTGGTCAAATATTATAAAAACTTAGTTATCACTCTAGATGCCACATTTATAACTCAATCTTGATGAAGCATGGTCAGTGTGTTTATCTCAAAAACATCAAGAATGAGTTAAAATCTGGGTCTGTCTCCAAAAAGTAGTTCACCAGGTCCAATCTAGAAAAATGTTACTACCACTAGATTGTATGATGTTTTGGTAGCCCATTTCTTTTCCTTGAAACAGTATCAGTCCTCCGAATCTTCACCGATATTTTGGATGGTCCCCTATCAAAGGTTCGTAATGGATCTGCTGCACACTCTTTCTGTTATTGTCACGTTTTTCTGAGAGCCTGTGAATCATGTTTTTCTCGAAAACAAACAAAATATAATCCCTATACATTATCTAGTATTAATTATGCATATATTAAAATAAATGGGGGGGGGGGATCTGATCTCATTTAAATTAAGATAAAACATGGCTTATTTTTTTTTTGGCCTACCAAAGAATGTATTATACGCAAATTATAAATCCATATGCCAAAGTCATATTTCCGACAAGAAGGGTCTGACAACCAAAGTGTGAACGGCACATGTTTTCCAATTGCATTGTGCGGCGTGGCAGTCTTCTGATGTTTATCATATTTTGGCATATGGTGATTTACGGACTTTGATATTTTACGTCATCAAATCAGGGAACATACTCGGTATTTAACATTTCTTTAGCGCTTATTCTGATATGTTACGTCATTAAATCAGGGAAGATACTCGGTATTTAACATTTATTTAGCGCTTATTCTGTCAGTATATAAGATGAAGAAGATGTTGTTTGTGCCCAGATCTGATTGCAACTATAAAGACTGAGCTTACACTGTTGGGCAAAGTCCATAGCTGTTGTAAGCTACACTTTCCTTAACCTGTAATTCTTTCAACTGTACGTAAAAGCCACTCTTTTTATAGTAAGAATTCATTAAAGGGACTTGTTCACAGTTTATCAAAATAAGATTTGTTCAACTTTTTGTCACAGATTCAAGAAATAAATGAACAATGTACATCTGTGTGCGAAATAACACATATATGCCGCAGACTTATACTAAAACTACACTTTCGTTTACGAAAAATCATCTTAAATTGATAAAATTATAAAGCGTCTCGGACGCGAAACGATCTAAAAATATTGATTTCTTGTGTTATCGTTATATTTTGTAACAACACGTGGATAGTAATGCAAATTATAAAATAAATGGCAACCCATGTGGAGACGGATGGTCAGGTCCGCACATAATGCAATCGTAAAGACTCAACGACGACCGAACATAAACTCTGAATTACACACATAAACACGTGAAGACGGATGGCTGAGTGGCTTCGGCGCTTTGCTTTTACTCCATGGGTCAGTGGTTCGAGCCCTGGTGTGGTTACTTTTTTATTTTTTATTTTTATTTTTTTACTTCTATTCTTGTTTATATATTGTAGCTCTTTAGTTCTGATGTTTATATTTATCAATTTAAAGCATTTAATGACAAACTTCAAAACAAGCCAAAATCTGTGAACAAGTCCCTTTAAATGGCTTAAAAGAATATGAGACATGTCTGTTTTAAACTATATACATGTTCGTGTACTTTGAATTGGTACTTAACGACAAAAATGATTTAACTTTGACTCTCTCTTTTTTAATTTCTTGTTTAATGTACAACCCGAAAAGCTCAATATAACTATTTAATTAAGGAACTTTCCCGCCAACAGGTTAGGTTTAAGTAAGTTGGAAGGCGAAACAGACTTCGCCAAGAGCATTAAACGCAGTATTTAATCATTTGAAGCACTTTCGAGGAAGTACATTGGTATTAAAATCGGACAAAGAATTGCAATTTAATCGTCAATCTCTGAATATAGCCGATCGAAAATTATCTTCTCATTTACACCCTACGCATTTTTCAATTGATTTTACTCAGTAAAAAATAAAATTTATAATTGTGTCTTATAATTAAAATTCAATTTGATCAGTAATTCAGTTGGTAAAAAGAGTGAGTGATCTAGTATTTTGAACATCATACTAATCTAGACATGCATTAACTAGCAATGAAAACAGTTCGACCTTAAAACATTAACAGAATGGGCTGTAAAACTAAATTCGTAAAACGACTACTTTATTCGTATTGCATAAAGCCATAGATAACAATAACTGTTTTTACATCTTACTAAAATTGTGATGTCTGTGTTTTCTTATTTCTTATGTCGAATCTAAGCCACTTCAGAGTAGAATACTATATTGATGACAAAGAATTATTTCTGAAGTCTCAATGGTTGGCCACAAATAGTATGTCAATTACTTAGTATTGTAACCGGTAATTTCAAAATATCGTAGTAAAATTAAAAACGCAGTTTCAACGCAAATGGATGCGTCTCGTACGATGGCTGAGATGTGTTTTAAGAGATTATCCGCATGATTGTGAAATGTACGTTAAGAGAATATGCACATGTTTCCTGGGATGTGATTTAAAAAAAAATATTATTGAATATCGAAATGACCTGGACCGTTGACCTCTTGACTTCAAACGCAATAGGCGTTATTTTTTCAATCTATATAAACGTCACACCAGTTTGAATAACCGGTGAAAAGGTTCTCTTTATTTCACGCAAACTCGCATTTCATGTCAGATTAACTTTGGCCTTTATGTGTTGATACATGTATATTGAGAACGTTTTCACCGGACGCATTCTTATAAAAAAAATATTTCGTATCAGTCCCATCGTCTCCTAATTGAGATTTGAAGCTGGACCGAAAATTATATATATGTCAGCATCATTCATGAAATCCATATTTCGACAGGAAATACATACATCCAAAAGTGATACATTTGAACTATATGATTGATTAATGTTACGACATTATAAATTCTAAATAATAAAACATTTGCCTATAAATTAAAAAAAAAATCTGATTTTTTTTTCATATGTTACATTATGTACATGATTTACACGAAACATTTCAATAACCTGAAAAATCTTGTTAACAAATACACATTCCATACTATTCAACTATGTATTGTTTTGTATTGTATACTGTATTTTGCAACCTCACTATACAATGTTTTACAATATGCATTTGTCCATGTACTCATGTTGCCATGCTAGCATCAATTGAGCTATTCTGAAAGAAACATGGGCATTTGGAAACTGTTCCATTCAGTTAGTCTAAAATATATATTCAAATCGAACAATGATGAACAAAGACGCCGTTTCATAAGCAGTGTTCCCCATATCTGCCAGATTATCTCAGCGTAGCAATTCCCGTCTTCCTCTGTGACAAAGGTTGCCTCTTGACATTATTGCTGTACCTAGCACACGCAAATGTATATAATTTATTATAATATTTGAGATTGGATTGTATTATACATTCGGTAGATACTTAATAGCATGTCTGTACACTGCGAATATTTAATGTGTTACTAATGTTATACATAAAGATATACATACAACATGAATAAAAAGTGAAAAACAAATACAACACATATAATCGTGTTGGATACTGCTATGTTTACTGTTGTCAATGCACGCGACACTTCATTGATACCCATTTAATAAAGCATTGATTGATATTTTTACAGTGTGTGTATTCCACTGATGTTCGGATAACATTATGATATATTAATGTTTACATGTATTAACACTTTACCTCAACCTCAGCATCGCGTATGTCATGTTCAGAGAATGACATCGACCCAGTCTCTAAGCAAAATTAAAAAATAAAACATATGAAACATGTCTTCAAACGGATTGATTGTAGTTTATTATCAAAAGTATATTTGTTATAAACGCCCATATCACTTAAAAACGATGTTTTCAATTTAACATTAAGATAACTTTGTTTTATGTTAATCAATTTATAAATTGAAAAACAAGAACCACACTGTATTGTCAGCTTTTTGTAATTACTATCTTACCTCTTATAATGCCATCCGCGGATATGTACATTGGATTCTCCACTATTTCATCTAAGGATATAAAGCGTTGGCATTTAAATTCTTTCATATTTTTGATAAGCGGTGTTGTAACGATATGTTTGATTTAAAATGGTTTGTGTTCACTTTTACACAAATAATAAGTGTTTAATCCAATTAAAGGCTTGAGGTATAATGCATTTGTGTCACACAATGAGAAATTAATTTAATTATACAATAGGTTTTTTGATGTTTTTGTTTCAAATAATTCTTATCACACGTTATTTCAGTATATATTGTTGCTCATTACGGGTTATGAAGGTTTATATAATGACATTTCTAATAGGAGTAAGCCTTAATGTACATATACATGTACATTATTGTAAGCAAATATTGTTAGCAGACACAGAAACATCATTACCCTTTCCAGAAATGTTTCGCCTAAATAGGCTTTCCAAAGTTTGATTTTATAAATGGACTACATTTTCGTTATCTTATTTAACAAAACAATTAAAATGATTCGCGTTCGGTTCGTTGATTTGCCAACCAAGTGTCCTGTGTTGTACATACGGGTTCGTACAATATCTACACCTAATGCTGTATACTTTTTCTATTCATACACATGCGCACAACACTTGAAAAACTCGTGGTGGCTTACTTAGAGGACATTCATGCGAAACGTTTAGCCGAGTCAACATTGATGAGTTTTGGCAGAAAACAATAATTATGATGAATACAAAACAATACAGTGTAGAATTTGCATATACATACTCACTATGTAATCTGGCTTTTTACACCTTGCATTGCATTTTCGTCCTGAGATTCATTGTTTTATTAAATCAGGGGTTCTAAGGCAATGTCCTCAGTTAAATCACTTTTTTATCTTATATCGTGTTGTTATTATCGTCCTTTATTATATAGGCAATAGGTCAATTGACTTAAATAAAATCTAGTGTTGGTTAAGTATTTCACTCCTGATAAGGTTTCTTGAGTTTCATTATTCCTTTATAGCGTGATTCATATATAAAGATCTTCCACATGAAATCACCTATACATTGACATAAAAAGAACGATATAATTACTTGATTATTCATTAAGAATACCTTGTTTCCCTCTATAGCGCACTCTGAATCTCCAAACTATGGAAGCAGCTGTCACCAGAACTAGTAACAAGCTCACGCCAGCGCCAACGAGTGGTAACAGGAGACCAATAAGTGCTGCACAAACATATTTGATCTATATTTATAAGTTAAATGCATAACATTTGCATAACATTTTGAGAGTATATACACTGAATGAATATAATTGATATCAACGTTTCATTGTGCAAATGTGAATCTGATTTATGATATATTTACGGAATTAATATTTGCAATTAAATCATTTTAAACATGAAACTTAAAGTCGACAATCTGAACACTTACATGGCGATCCAGAATTCAAGTCCGCAGCCTTAATATTTATTCGAATTGAGTTCTCCGATCGTCCGGTCTTGTTTGGGCCAAACGACTGAGTCATGAAATTCTCTGCCACACATCTATAGATTCCTGTGTCGGCCTCCTGGATGTTCTTTACAGTTGTTCTCTCCCCTAACTGATGTGCGGACCCATGCCTTACACGAATCGACGGGGTTGGGTTACCATGACTTTGACACTCAATTAGCACGTCGCTACCTCTTACAACAGTGTAAATGCCATTTTCCACTTCAGCTCCGTTTATGATGAATGTTGGTTCGGAAGGCTCATCTGCAATAATTTTTCCGTAATGTTTATGTATAAATAACAGATAATATTAAGTATCTAAACAGTGATGGTATCAGAAATTGTATGTGTCCTTCCGACATCATTTAAAAACAGTATATGCAATTTCCTAACACAAAACTCTTAGTTCTAGCGAATTTCTAGACGTAAACGTCTAGCTGGACCGGAAGGTCGATTCATTTCGCTTATTGCGATGCATTTGTATTTCTGAGCGTCCAAATGTCCAATGTCAGTAAGTACCAGCTTGCTATCTTTATGTTCAAGGGTGCCATTTCACATCGTATCGAAGGAATTGCATTGCCTTTGCTCAGACACTCTAACGATATTTTTTTTTTCCTTCTATGACATTAATCAAGCTATATCTTATCAGTGTACCGTTGAATAAAAACTTCGGTTCACTCGAGGGATCTATATAATACCTGACAGTGCAATAGTGAAAACTGTATTCATAAAACGCAAAGATTAAGATTACGAAAACCTTTTGAAATACTTCACAGACGTGTCTTCGTTTTTTATATTAGCAGACAAAGTTTCGTTTTTTGTATAACAGTTAACTTCTTTACAAGAAAACCAAACTAGCATGGAAGAACGATGAAAAATGCTCTAAACAGTTTATAGGTGTTTTGTCCGCAAATATATTAAATATAATTTGTCTATGTTCATTTATTGCTTGGGATTCATTTACAAATTCTAAGTACAATACAAGATGAAACGTCAAGAATTTCAAATATTATTTTTAGTTGCATGCACATACATAATACGTCTATTTCCAGAGACGTGTCTGATTGACCAGGCACGGTCGGTCCCAATGTTGGCGTCATCATGTTCTCAGCAACACACGTGTAGGTACCATAGTCGGAAGTATCACCATTCAGTTCAATACTGGTTTGATTTAACATTCTAA
This sequence comes from Dreissena rostriformis, assembly GCA_007657795.1. NCBI lineage: Eukaryota > Metazoa > Mollusca > Bivalvia > Myida > Dreissenidae > Dreissena > Dreissena rostriformis. The sequence continues at coordinate 153,209 of VMBQ01000787.1, forward strand.
AACCATTATGCTCCCAGCGGTATGTTGGCCTTGGATTTCCCGAACTGTTGGTACACTCCAGTACTATCGGTGTACCGTTGAGGATTTGCAGATATTTAACATTGAGCGCAATGCCCTTGTGTGAAATATGTGGAATGCTCGGAGGAACTAAAATGTAACGAAATGTAAATATAGGATAAAATGGATACTTTTCAATTTATGTTATTGAATCGAAAATTGTACTGGTAGATTGTTAAATATGTATTACTTTTCATGAATGTGTATGGCATGTATGTATTTCAATTGAAAACTTAGTTTTCTACGTATATACTAAGAATCCCGTTAAAAATAGCACTTGTAGTTTCGATTAATGTAATGAGTACATATGTTTAGCATCGTTCTTATAAAAAAAAGTTAAATCCCATTTCAGTTGATAAGTCTATTGTTATTATCAGTTTCTATTCAAACCTATATGAAAACGGAGAGTTCGATATGTATACGGAAACATGTTTATTATCGTAATTGTGTTAAACGTGTACAATTTCAATATAATATATGTACGTAGGACATACAATACACGTTTATTTTGGACTTCCGTGATTTGTACGTCATGTGTCTTATCTCCGCTTCGCAGTAAATTTCGCAGGAATGATGGTCACGGGATGGTGTGAATAAAAGCAAACTTGATGTGGACGTAGATATACTATCCTGTTTGAAAGTAGGTACGCTTGATTGTGGAAGACCTGTCCTTGTTAAGAACCAGCGAAATGCCGGCGAAGCAATATATTGTCTGGTACTGCAAGTCATTGGCATCTGATGACCTTCTACAACGTTGTAATCTTTGTCTGTCGGCTCCATTACAACTTCCACTTGGGCAGCTGTTGTTTAAACAGAATGTTACTTAAAACTAGAAAACTACACTGAGGGCCATATTATATAATAGTGGCCAGTCAGACAGACCCATATATACAGTGTTCGGCTGCCTGGCTGGTCACTATTATGCCATTTAGCCCACAGTAAGGTTTTCTTTTTGTATACACTGCATCTAACATTTAGATAAGTGTATCAACCAGTGTATGCTGTATGCTGTAATCAATAATAATAATAATAATAATAATAATACAAAAATAATAATAATAATAAAATAATAATAAATATAAAAAAAATAAAAATAAAAAATAAAAAATAAATAATAATAATAATAATAATAATAATAATAATAATAATAAAAATAAAAATAATAAAAATAACTAGAAATTGTGCGGCAGATGCCGACGCGTATCCCCACGCCGCGACCGTGTTTACATAAGAGATGTTCAGTATTAAAGGGACTGTAAACCACGAATGACGAAAAAAGAAAAGTTCTAAAATACCGTTTTTTTTTTACAATTATTAGTTTATATTGATTAAAATATCATGACTGGTATATTACATTACTTGAAATAAGTTCATATTTTCAGTATATTCGGTTATACAATTTCGCGATGTGAAATCGAGAGTACATCGCGAAAAAAGGTGACATAACGATATACACAATATAAATAACGCAAGTAGATTTATCATTTTATATATAAAATATATACAATTCACAACGCATGCACAATTTGCACTCCTGGGTTCAACACGTGACGATGATGAGCAATCTACTCTCGTTATTTATAGTTAACTGGTAGTTACCTGGTAGACATACACAGTAAAAAATAATTAAATAAAAAAATAAAGTAAAAATAAAAAATAAACTTTTTCAAGTAATGTTGTATACCATGCAGTCGTGATATTTTAATCAATATAAACTAATAATTGTAAAAAATACGGTATTATAGAACTTTTCTTTTTCGTCATTCCTTGAACCTTGAAACTTACACACATGGTACATGTAGCTATAAGCATATGTGCGACGGTGCACTATATGGAATTGTGATCTGATCCCTGGGTCAAAAGTTATTATCCTGTGCGCCGCATGTTGTAAGTAAAATGATTTTTTTTTACCCATTTATTTACCCATAACTTTTGACCCAGGGGTCAGATCAAAATTCAGTCACCGTCACCGTCGCACATATGCTCATAGCTACCATGTGTGTAAGTTTCAAGGTTCCATGCTAATAGTGTAGGAGGAAATATGGTCCGATAAAAAAAAGCGGAGATCAATACAATATCCCCACGCTTTAAAAGCGTGGGGATAATAATAATAATAATAATAATAATAATAATAATAATAATAATAATAATAATAATAATAATAATAATAATAATAATAATAATAATAATAACGGTCTAACGAAAGAAGTTATACTAATAATACTAATAATGATAAGCATCATCATCATAATCAATGTCATAATCATGAAAGCAATATATATATATATATATATATATAATGATATCAAAACATACTACCGATAAGTTGTATATATAGAAAAAATATCCAAACTGAAAATCGTTTCATTTTTCACATTTATTTTTTTAACTATCATGTAGATTATACAGATTCAATTCTTTAAATGACTGTAGTTAAACATTTATTACAAGGAAATTAAGTCTTTATATTCCTATTCTCTTTAAGTCATGACTGTCCAGTTTCTGTATTATACATGTGTTCTTCCATTTACTTCCTGACGAATCATCTGTTTGACAAGATAACGCAACAACATACGCCTGTACAATAAATCTATATACAAGGAAACATTATGTAAACATTTTGAACCTAAATCAAATATCACAATAATTATTGTTATGTTAAAATAGCCGTATATAATGCATTTGACGGTCGATGTTTGAAAAAAAAACAATATTTAAGAGATAAACTTGAATATTAAAATGAATATGGTATATACGTTTAAACATAAACTTCTGGCGTAAGATGTATCATCATGCTTAACGTACTTAAACACGAAAAACTCTTTTTAACGTTTGAACTAGACGCACAGTAATAGCAAAATATAAACGAGAGAAGCTATAATAAAATAATATAAATAATTATCATTTCCATTTTTTTTAAATAAAGTATATCATAACGAATTTATTCCTAGGGTATGCTGAAACCGATATGTTTAATCGTTTTTCTGGAAAACTAAAGCAACAACATAAAATGTGCCTATGTGTCATATGAGCACATATGAACACAACACGCAACTGTTGTACCTAACAAGGTACATGTCGTATGTACATATGTTAACTATCGAGAGAAATACAAGCAGTTTAATTTAATGCTTTGTTGTTTTTAAACTGTAATAAAGAGGCTTAATAGATATAATATTTATCCTTATTTTGGTATTATTTTTCAACGTTTAATCGGATTTTGTTTACTTAAATTTATATGACAATTTACTAATGACTTATAATAAAGACTCTGATTAAATTGGTTACTGCTACTGGCGCAATGCCTCATTATATGACTATCCTATATTTACAAAACAATCCAAATTAATAGTTTACAAACGACGATTATGTTCTTTTTGTCTTGATCAATACTGACGCTTTCACGAACACAACTTTCACATGTTTTTGATAATGCAACTCTTCCAATAGAAAATCTTATTTGTCTATATGACACAATTAATTAAAGTAATCGTCCAGTTATCCAGGTCAAAAATGGTTTAAATAGGAGTAAATACGAACACAAGTCAGTTTTTGAACACTGGTCCTTGACATAATACATAACAACCAGAAAAAGTAACTTAAAATCCCATAGTGCGAAATCGAGATTTGGGGTGGATGAGTGGGGAGTTTGAAACACTGAAAGAAACTGTTAATTTATGGAATCCATTCATAATAAAAAAACAAAAAAAAAACGGAAAATAGAGCAGTTCTTGCAGTCCTCTTGCAGAACAAGAAGACATCAACATTGAATATCTTCCCGTAATAACTAAATACCTGGAAACTTTTTATTTAAAAAAATAGACATGTTTCGTGAGGGACACAATATGCATCCTCATCTTATGCAACCTCAGACGCGGAGGGACATCATAAACTTTAAAATAAAAATACTCTATCCATAACATATTTCAAACTTTACCATATGATTCCTGAGACATATTTGTATAAACTCTCTTTACCGACCGGATGGGTTCGAGCGTACTACGGGTCGGCTCAACATGCATGTTCTTCACGAGTTTTACCGAATACATTTTATGTACACAAGGCATTCGTGACTATATTTCCTAAACACAACTTGGTATTCTTTTTCAGCATCAATGCATAGGGTTTTACTTCGGGCGGTTCCGTCTACGATTATGTATATATGAATACGTTGTTGTAAGCATTCTTCACCACTAATATGTTTCAAATAAAACCACCATGTAAATACCAAGTCAAAAATAGTATTCTAAAAAAAGAAAAATCATTTATTTTAATGTTTGCAATCGTGGTAAAACACTTAATAAAAAGGAGGCCCAGACACTAGCCAGTGAGCCAGACGAATTTACATGCGTTTGCGTTTTAGGTTGGTCGGGGTGGCGGTCTGAATGTACAAACGAACGAACAAACGTACATGTATAAATGAATAACGTGTGCATGATAGGATGTCAGTTCTATATAACGCCCCCCCCCCTCCTCGACCGACGTTAGCCCCCCCCCCGCACTCCATGCACGTCTGGGTCAATGCCAGTTGGTAATATTAATATCAATGGGCTGGTGAGAATTGTATAAGGTTTTATTTAACTAGTCGTCAATATTTCATAACTTGACATCAATTACATATATTAAGTTATTGCCATTACATAATTATGCAATATAACGGTTTATTTTTTAAAACAAATCCGGTGGCGGGAATCGAACCCGTTATCTCTTGATGTATATATCAATACTTTACCTCTACACCAAGGGGGCTTCAGCAATAGACTCCCTCGTATTAGACTGCTATCTTATTTAAATGTTGACCTAATGTTCGTAGTTTAAAGCACATACTCGAAAAACGATCGGAAAGACGATCATGTACGAAAGGAGACGAATTTACACCGTCAAAGTTCATAACAAGGTCTAACACTTTAATCAGGTGATATGATATTGGTCTTTTTATTTGGCCAAATACTGCTGAAACCGCAGAAAAGTGAAAGTAAAACTACGACATTTGGATATCGAGGCTTTACTTATTTACTTATTTAATTTACGTCGTTGATATAGTCGTCGTTTTGACTATTAAATCATTTAAATAGAGCATGATATTTCAGCGGCAAACTATTCTAATTTGTTTAGTCAGTTAAAATCTCTCATCCCCTTTTAACAAATATATGCTGCATTATGTTATTAAGTCAATGGATAATTAATTGATTCTCACGAGTTAGTTGAATTAATATTATAATTATTTTGCGCACAGACAGGTCGGCCTTAGGTCTCACAGTAATACTGCTGTCTGCCTAATAACAATACCAATATGAATTCAAATAATTAATACAATTAAAGCAGTAATTTAATATTAGTTCTTATTAATTGGATATATAGTATAAGACGAGAAACTCGTTCGTTTGTCTCCCCAAATAATCTCAAATCTTGGCATACACTGAAAAAGTGGCATTCTTAGAAAGGGGCAAACACCGACTTCATCAAAGATGTCAACGAAATAAATAAGTAAGAGATGTGTTAATATATTATATCTTAGTCTTACGTTCACGTTCATGCTTTCATTTCAGGGCTGTTCCGAAGTTTGAGCTGAATCATTTCTTGTTAATGTGACGATTGTCTCAGCGAGTTCAAGCGCTTTGCTTTATGCCGAACCCCATTAATCCTCTTCTTGTGTTCATCCAATTTTGAGCCAACTATTTGAGTATACTTTCGTCTATTTCATTACAACAAAACATACGCTAACACCGAGAACATTTTTAGGGCAGTAAATCTGTGTTTTCTGTGTCGTCATTCTGGTGATTTTACCATGAAGCATTTTTCCCATGTTTGCCAAGTTTTTCCGTATTGGAGTTTATTGTGAGCGTAAAGTTGAAGATCGTCTGAGAGTATTGCTTTCTAGCCAGTGAAAAGGTTTGGTTGTTCAATCACATTTTGAGTTAAAGACGCAACACAGAATTCATTTGAGCTAACGCTTCTTCTTTTGCTTCTTTTGCGATGATTTTTCCGAAGTCATATGAAGTCATCATTGCTTTTTAGATATTTACAGTACCCTTAAATTTAATTGTTGACTTTGTTGTACGCTTGCGTCGTATATGTTACAGTATACTAAACATTTTTGGAGTGCAATAGCTATACTTTCTAAAAACAAGAACATCATTTATTTGAAGACACAATTCTCTGTAGGGGCACTTGCCATGACTAAATTTTAGAATATTTCTTTGTGCATGTGGCAGGGAAAACATTGTTGTTTACTAGAAATTTAATCTTTTGCTTGAAGGTTTGAGACTACATGAGACTTTGACAGATGGCGGGAAACCCTCGTGAACTGCAGAGAAGCCGGTTAATAGATGGCCGCAAAAGAGTGACCGTTGATTTCGTGTTGAGTTCTTTCTTGCATAACGAATGACCTTTCTTTTTTCTTGTTTAAATCAATTCGGCTTGGAATGCTCTTTGAGAAAAAGGTATTGTTATGAGGGTCTCTTTGCGCAAAAGTTTGACTTTATTTTTTGTTGAAGTTTTTGCTTTTACATTGAATTCGTGAAGGAAATCTTTTAGTATATGGTGACCTATACTAGTATAATGGATAATAAAGGTATTGTTGAACATTCATATTTTGCGCCGAATAAACGATTGTAGGTTTAATATGTTGGAACAATCAGTAAATACTAAAAGATTGTTTATAATAAACTAATTTTATTTTGATTTATACAAAATTAATAAAAAAGACAGCAATACATAAAAAGTAAGCACATAGAAGAAGTTTCATTACAAATCTAAATAATGTCGTAAGATAGTAGCCAATCTTTCTGTTTCCAATTATATTTTAAAACTCCATTTATTATTTAAATACTGATTTCCGATGTATCGTTGTTGGTCAGTGGAAACGTGTGGAGTGCACCCGAAAGAAAAAGCGTTGTCTGTTGACCGGTACAAAACAATATTCGAAAATTATCTAAGTGCTAGCACGACTAAATAAACATGTGTACACTACACAATCATTTCTTTATTATTATTTAGACGTATTGTGTTTATGCGTAGTTTTACATATTAGTCTTTTTCATGAAGATCAGCGACTATCTTAACTCGGTCATAATGGATATGATAAGTAACATTTAAAAACAATGTTTTACACTTAAAATATGTAAACAACAGTACTACAGCAAAACAATGTCGATTCGTATTATTTGCAAAACGGTTAGTAAGAACTGTCAGATTCTGATTATCATATGAATATAAAAAAAATCAAAATATTTTGCTAAACATGAATTATCACAAATGTATAAACTGAAAAAGTAAGTCTAAAACTACGTTGAAGTTCCTCTATTTATACACGATCATATTGTTTGTATCCACGCCGCCACACCGCACTTTTATGTCAGTACATCTATCGGTATGGATGCTGATCTGATTCGGATCGTCTCCTATATAAATTGCATTAGAAAAGTGTCCTAATTTATACATTTTAATTTTACCATCACTCGATGCACTAAACATTTTTTGGTAAACCTCGTGGCGTATTATTTTTTGTAAGACCTTAACAAAGTATTATTGTGTTAAAGTGTGTATTTGTGTGTATATATGTATATATTATGTTGCACATATGCCATTTGGTTAGGTTTTAAGAAAAACCGTTTGTTAAGGTATACAAAAGAATTTAATTTAGTAATCGAAAAAGATTTGTTTAGGTCGTGAATGCTACCGTAGAATGTATACCGACCTTTCGTATATATGACCCGGTCTTGCTTCACCGAGGCCTCTCTCAAAGGCAAGCTGTGATCCGGACAGCTTGGCTCTTGGTATCCTGTACACATCAGATGTACCAACCGACATCACAGACATCTCCCTTGCGTTGATATCTTGGTAGGTATTGTCGTGAACCTTGGGTTCCAAACGGTCCATCTCCATTGGCTTTTTTGCTTTCTTCTTGCACACAATGATCACCAAAACGACGATAACCAGGAACAATACACCGCCAATTACAGAGGACACAATTACCATCAGCTTTGAATCACCGTTTCCATCTGCGTGAAAAATAAATGCGAAGATAGATAGGGAAAACGTTGCTTTTTACACCATTCTGAATTGAAGAACCAACTCTGTGATAGTTTTTGTTAAAGTGTTACACCGAATAATACTTCTGCCGTGAATCAAAATAGCTTATACACATTTTATTTGATCTCACATTTTATGTAAAATGATACGGAGAAAATCATTGCATAAGCATAGTACCTGTATATTCGGATTGCATTAAATATGAATATAAGAGAACGGTGAAAACACATACCTTGAGAAGTTTTCCTTATTCTGAAATCGAAAAACATATAATGCATTTTTAAAGACTTGTTTACTTGCGTGAACTATTTTGCACTTAAATATCGTTATTTATATGTTTTACTAAAAAGTGCGCAACAGTCGTCTGAGTATGGTTTACAAGACAAGTTAACAAGTTAGATATTTAATGTACTTACACACAACTAGTGCCGATGTCGTTTGTTTCACACACCTCATCTTCGTTGCATTGATGGATAATATTATAAACACGACATGGGTCTACCGTAGGGTCAATAAGAGGAACTGAAACATGTAAATATTGACCTGATTATTATACAGAATTAATTCGAAACAACTCTATATATTTTCAAAACGATAATCCTTTAACATCATGACGAGACCTTTACTGAACATATAGTTTATTAAACCAAGATAAAGCAGACGATTTTCTATTAAATTGGCCTGCAACTGAGACATGCTAATATGAAAATGTGCAATCAGAAACAGATTTTGCTCTATCCCGAATTATGAAGTTTAAATGACACAGACCTAAAACACATAATAAATACACTTTACCTTTATCTTTCCCAAGTGCCACACCAATGACAAGACACGAGGTCCCGTAAATGGACAGTCCGTGTTTGGACATTTCAACCACCGCTTGCGTAACGTCACTTATTATCTGTACACGTTGAACGAAAACAACCAAGTGGTCCACAATAAGACTTCCGGGTCTGCGGCGACAAAAAGATACAAACAAACAACACGAATGGTAAGTGTAAATAATAGAGTTGATAGGATACATCTTTTTTAACTGGTGTCGTAATATACCATACGTATTCCTTTATGCAAAATGATGGAAATAATGAGTAATAGCAATGCAACTATATTATTTACCATCTTGAGGCAAAAGTAAATATCAATAAGTATTATGGTTATATAGAATCTACTTAATGTCTATTTTCATTATATGTCATACATACCTAATGTCCTTAATGATGACATCAGCTAACCGGTTTCCAAGTTGGGCTCTGTAGAACTTCATTAGTTAAAACAAATAAATATATGGCACTTTATGACAGCATAAAAACAAAACCTCGCATTCAAATGATTGATAGTAACTATAATATGTATGTGTAAATTAAATTTAAAGTTTGGTATTCCAAAGGAAATACATGTCTGACAACATTTGCCTTTATCCAAGCTCTTGATTTTTCTCTTACCTCACTATAGACTTCATTCTCGTAGCGTTTGTAGGTAATGGAGGAGTTTAACGTGTCTGTTGTCGGGAGAATGTAATTCAACTTTAGTTCGACTAATAAACTCCCTTTTTCTCCATCCAAAACTATAATTAAAATGTGAATCATTGGTGAAAAATACATCTACGTATTGGCAATGAATATAATGAATAGTCTGATAAAACCAACGTGCATTATAATCATGGTATAACAAAGTAACATAAAAAACTCGATGAAGATGTTTTGATTGAAAACAATATCAATCTGCATTATTATATAATTAACACTTTTATCTTTATTTCCCCTTACATTTCAAAATACAACTGATTTATATAATACATATGAACCCGTAATACAAAAAGTTGGTCAACATTATCATCATATTTATTCTTTACTTTTAAACGTATGTTTATAGTAGACTCCTTCAGGGTATAAGTATATGAAAGTCGCTCGTACATTATTAAGAATACGTTTTTACGGTTAAAACACATTTGCTTACCTTCATCCGGAACGTGCATGTCTGATGTTTGATCTTAAAATAATGAGAAAAGAAAATACGAAAAATAATCATTAAAGTAATGCAAATAACACATTTGAAATATAAGAAATGAAATATCAAATATAAATATAGCAACTTCATAAAAGGAATTGACCAATTGTGGATTACATTAGCAACAAAAAACATAAGTGAATGTAAGATATACCACAACTATATCCATCAGATTGATTTTGGGTGAAGCCTCGAATGCAAGAGCAAATAGAGGTCCCGTTTATCACTTCACATACGGAGTGGTTCTTCAGTTTGCATGCTTCTGGGTGGCTACAATCTGTATATAATATTTTAAAAAGAATTTAATAAGTACACGTTGCGTTGGGTAGATTTGATTATTTTAGTTTTTATCTTCTTGATAAATAATTTATTGTACAATAAAATATAAATGATTTTATTTTGTAATGCGTAAACAAATGCACAACGCCATATGTGTTCAGACGTTTTAATCATTATAAACTATGATTTATTTCTATTAATACAACACCAATTTTAAAATTCTAGCAGTCGTTATTATATGAAAACAATAAACAACGTTTAAGTATGTTTAACTAGAGTGAAGTGTAAAAAATACATACCTAATGTAGGTTCTGGTAAAGGTTGATAGGTCGTCCATGAAGATGCATTCACAGACGGATCACATATCATACTTTGAGACGCATGAAGGGTGCCATTGAAGACGCACTTGCCTTCGATGAAGCAGTAATTGTCCTGGTTAAAATGTGATTGTAACAGTGCTTATTAATTATGTATAATTATTTTGAAACAAATGATATATGCAAGTGGATAGAGAACCAATTATGTAAATAATGAGGATTACACGTTTGCGTATTACCTACTTTTGTAGTTAATCATTTGAAAATATTGACAAAACAATGGTACGGTATATGCTAATGAACATAAAAACAGCATTACGTACTATTTTATTAACAATGCGTTCCGACTCTGCTTAAACATACAAAATTGAGTTCCGGTGACTATTTTTCGACCAGTTTAATGCATATTTACATCCGGTTTGATGTTCATGCAGTGAAAGTTGTCGTCAGTTAACATTGACAACAAGTTAAAATATAACGTCAAATAATGTTAAACATTAAAGAAAGTAACATTGACTATTTATTTGTTATCAAAACAACTTATTAGAAGTAAACGTATATACAACTGTAGCACGTATGATGTTCCCGGATCATTCATAAAGTAAATAATGTATGACTTGTATATTTGTATGACTGTTTATGAACATTATAATAATAACATTTTTGTACGCGAAATGTTTCAACTATTAAAATTAAAATTAAACTGAATGTCTATACAAACATGATTCGATTCTATCGATCGCATATAGACTAGCAGAGAATAATTTATCTATTGATAATAATTCTGGAGTCACTCTCTCTCTATATATATTGTATCCACGCAATGTCGGGGGTTAAATGATTTGTAAATAAACGATATATACACACAATATTAATTGTGAACTTATAACTATTTTTGCATCGTTATTAAAAAACTCGTCCAATAGCCTATTGCATAGGTGTTACCATGACTCGCATAAAACGTTTGAGCAACGGACATACTTGGGACCCAGTGAATTACCTTCAAGGAAAATGAATACACGAATTCTGTAAGCTCCGCATTGGTATACGTCTGACATTTCGAGTTGTAAATGTAAGCTTTTCCTTGTTTTTCATCATTGAAATGTTGTCCGTCATTGCTAACGGAAACGTGGAATCCCATAACAAACATATTCTCAGCTGATCTTCGGTGTCTGAGTCCATGAAGAGGACATAATGTTTCCACTAGAGTTTCAGCATGACCGGGCAATATGGATGTACTTCCGTTATATGCGGTTCCATGAATGTCAAGCTGAAGAACGCACGTACGACACCATAGCATACAAGGGTAATTTTACGGCATGTGTTTTGCAGATATTGCCCAAGAACTTGTAAGGATGCCAACATATACACCCAAAACTATAAGTAAAGTCTCATCGACAAATACTTAACTATATTTACTACAATGGTTTTCATTACAAACTATGTTCCATGTAAACATGTAGGTGATCTTTTCATATTTGATGTATAAATTTGTATACTATAACGATTTCTTAAAGGGATAAGTACATTTCATCAATTCAATAATACCACAGATCGTTTTATACCGCCAGCTTAGAATAACAATTGCCAATCTGTGCTGATAGGAAAAAAAATCTTGTCAAACATAAAAATGTTGCAATATATATCCATTTTAATATTTATTTTTTATTTGACTTTATCCACTTTTGGAATTTTGATATCTTGTGTCGAGTATTAAGGGACAACTGGCAAACTGAAATCTCTTTCTCACCAATATTATACTTACATAAAACGTTCTCAATCTGCAGGTTAAATTGGATGATGTAAACTCTCCACCAAAGACGACAATCTGAGAACAAACTGTCTTGTTCTCGTCACAGAGTCCGTGGTCTAATATATCAACTATTTTTGGAGGCGCTTCAAGATCAATAGAACAATCAACTGCGCCGAATCCCTTGTTACATTCACACTTGCCTGCAAAGTACGTTTGTTAAGCAGTGTAATGTCTCTTTCGATATTTTGACATAAATATCATCTATAAATCGCCAACATTGACTTCATACTTGTGAACTCCTATAAGCCTAACTAACACGATTTAATTGCGTCAGTTATTGAAACTCAGTTTTGTTTTTGTAGACGTTTCTCGAGATAAATTGTGGAATAAAAGAATTAACGTGAATGTTATATTCTATTGTCTTTTCGAAAGAACGAAAACAGTTGTATTCACCATAACATTAAATTGATCTATTCATTCATAAAGGCCAGTAACAGGCTTATGTTGACGACCTAAACGCACAGACTATGAGTAAGAAAATAAAATATGGAACAAAAGTGCAAACTAAGAAACTACGATGATAAAATCTAAGGTAACCTTGTT
>VMBQ01000787.1:167704-236432 GCA_007657795.1 Dreissena rostriformis
AAAAAAAAAAAAAAAAAAAAAAAAAAAAAAAAAAAAAAAAAAAAAAAAAAAAAAAAAAAAAAAAAAAAAAAAAAAAAAAAAAAAAAAAAAATAAAAAAAAAAAAAAAAAAAAAAAATGAAAGTTTGTTTGATTCGGTGGAATATCGATTTTATTTCACTCGTGATCATAGAAAAAATATGAACAAGGATATAAACAAGGGAAGTACATCTTACTATGATAATCTAAAAATAAAAAAAGGATTTCCGAAAATTTGTTCTTTTCACTGATGAAAAGAACAATTTTGTTCTTTTCACTGCTGTTATTTTACTGCAGAAATGTCATATTTTATCATAAGGTTTAAAAGAAGCATGCGTCTATAAATACGTCTTTAAATTACGATAGTATAAGAATGTCATTTAAAGGACATCGCTCAGTTCAATAAAAGTACTTACACGATGTCGAACAAGGGATCGCTGGTGCGAAACCGGTATCTTTACAATCGGTCTTCTTGGTTTTCTGGTCAAAGATCTCACAGTACGGCTGTCGAGTATTTCGCCACAGCTGTGGTAACCTGAAAGCGTTCCTCGAGTACATCCCGTGATACCCTGGTCACAAGAATATGCACTGTTTCCACCAATCGTTTTCTTGCAAGTGCACGTTTGAAACGTCCATGGCTCAAGCGCCTTGTGGAACATATCGCTATCGAACAATGACGCATTAATAGGGACTTTCCAGTGGTTGATGAATTTTGATGAATCATCGAAATCATCCGATGCGTTGCCATTCAGAGATCCACATAACCCAGTACTGTTTCCGTCGTTATCTTTGATCGACGGATTCACCGAAATATCCAATACCCTGCCACCTTCTTTGCCCATGAACGGTGCGTTGTCTATCCTGGCCCTAACAGCTGTACCGTACGGCAAATATATCTACAAAATGTGAATGACTTTAATTCCTGTTAAATGGCATGACTGGATAATCCAGACATTTGAACACAGGGGTAATGTGTGCATTATAAAACATTCATTTAGTTTCGATATACCGTGTAAGTATAGTCGTTTTCCTTTTTAACTGTTAACGCCTTATCCCGGCACTGCCTGTATCCAATGTCGATGTGCCCGTTACAAACGTTGATGACGTAAACGTCACGTCCGGCTCTGACAGCAACACCACAGTTGCATTTCGCGGGATTATGTCCGTCTGTACAGTTGGCTATTTTAATTGTAAATAAAACAAAAAACACACGACACAATTCGACGCTACATTTGACAGCCAGTAGAGCATGTTCTTCATATAATTATACATAACGCTGAATGGCAACGACTCTTTGTATATGGTTTATTGTCTGTATTGTACATATATATGTTGCATATACATTGTACAAAAAAGTAATACAAAAATTAATTATAAAGAAATCTTTAAATTGCCTTTCTTCTGTGAATAACATAAGTGCATTTTTATTCAACATCAACAACGAGTATTAATATCAATTGAAAAGATTGCACATACTATGAGATAATAAAATCAATAATACCTCAACATTGTCATACACGGTGTGGCGATACAGAATATAGTCCCCCAATAAAACCTCAACATTGTCATACACGGTGTGGCGATACAGATCAATAATACCTCAACATTGTCATACACGGTGTGGCGATACAAAATATAGTCCCCTTACCTCAACATTGTCATACACGGTGTGGCGATACAGAATATAGTCCCCTTCGTCTGCATGATGCTCGTACGACCTACGATGTATACTATTAATACATTAACTCGCGATTGCGTTATCTCAAGTGTATATAATAATGCAAGACTCAACAGACAAGTTAACGAGAAGACAACTTCCGCCATTTTGGATTTAAAAAAGTGACCAACTGCCGATAAATACCAGAACAATGCTTGCAGCACACAAATATATCACCCGCTTCATGCAAAAATGTGTCTTAAGAAATATCCGGCCAGCATATGCAGCGTATAATAAACATGTGTCTATGATACGAAATTATAAGTATAAATGAAGATTAATCGTTACATGTGTAGTTTGTATAAACTCTTCTCGCTTATTAGATGTCATTTAACTAAACTGTTTTACATACAAGATATACAGAACAATGTAACAAACAATCAATAGTCTGACCTGCCGTCGAACGTATACATATGGGGATCATTGCGAGCTGTGCACAGTTTACCACGCCATTGTTGATCGCTTTCAGGGAGAACTTCGATCTATCAAAAACAGTGTGGTACAGTGTAATATGTTGGTGTTATTTATGATAATAAATGTTTCGTAATTGCACTAATTTTTCTACATTAATCGTTCTTTTCAAATAAAGTATAGATATTAAATGCAAAGCCTTTATGTTTACCTCGACTGCTGGCAATTTGTACGGAACGGAAAGAAAAGCGACACCTCGAGTTCTGGGTATTTGTAGGAACATATTGAACTTTCCGGCAACACCATACTGCCCTGTTTCGGCCGCACTCACGTCGACTGTAATCGTTTTCCCATATGTTGTGTCGTTAACTTCAGTAGAGCAACCGCCCGGGAAACTGCCCTCGGCATCTAGAACATCGTTTTTTTTAATGATTAATTGCATGATACGAAAAAAAGAACTTTTCGCGAATGCCTATATAATACAATATCCACTGCAAATGTGTAATGTCTTGTCACTGATGATTGTGTAAAATAATTTGAATATGGAATAATAATTGACAAAATAAGTTATCCATTCAAGTCATGCTTTTCCTTGTTAAAATGGGTATGCATCTTGAGTTCATTAAGAATTAAACACGTGACATGCAACCCTGTATTGCTGTCCAAAATAACCAACAACATACAGAAAAATATTAAGAGTAGTAAAACACTTTAAGGAGGCGAATTCGTTTTTTAAACTAATGATTGATATTACATATATATTTAATTGATCTAAGTTAAGAAACAAATTGCATTGGCATCGTTCATTAAAACTGTTCAGCATCGCTTCAGTTTCAATATTTTTAACATAAATGCTCACTGACATGTATTTAACGTTATGTTCACTTGCAATTGTTGTTCAAACTTACTTGGACAGCTTCCATACTCCGGTGTGTAATAATCAATATTAACACTACATTTAATATTATTGGTCGGCCATGTATCCTCGCACACAATAGGAACTGTTAGTTTCATTTCTACAGATTTCACTTCCCCTCGGTGCAACGAAATGCGAGGGGTTGAAAGTTTGATACCCACAAAGAACGGATCCGATATCTTTGACAATCGCCCTGGTTGACTGCCTGGTTCGTTAAATGCACGGACAGCGCATGAAATCTGTAATGTATGAATATGTATCATGGAAAAATGGTACTAAAATATTCTAAATATCTAACGCAAATAATATATTTTAATTTGAGTTATTGTTCTACGTGTACAAAAGTTATTTTAACACTTGATAATGTTAAAGCGTATCACAGCTTACATTTGTTCCCATGCCAACATTAATGTCGGCAAGATCTTTTGCTGACAAAATACACGGTGACATATCCGACACTCTGCAGTATTGTTTGGTAGTTATATGCTCCGAATTTCCCATAACATGCCACTCCACTTGGTAATAGAGATTTGAAGCGCTGTCCGGATCAAATTTGCATTTAAACCATATCGATGTGTCATTGTTGTTAAAAACAACACCTACACTGTTCACGACGAAGCTCGGCGGAGGGGCTAAAACATGTTATTATAAAATTCACATACGAGATTTCTTTCAATTCACGGTTTATAATCACGTACATTATTATTCACTTTAATACATATGAACACATGAAAATTATAGTACTTACATTCCGATCCAATACCTACAAAACAGTGCATCAATTACAGCGCAGTTCATATTTAAATCTTTTATGGACTCAATAAAGTCGGAATCATTACAAATATTTATAAAACATATACATGTAGCAATATGGCCACTATTGACGAATGCATATGAAAATAAATTTGTATTTCCCAATCATATACAATACTAGTTTAAATTGGAGTAACATTGTAAACAAGTCGTACGATGAACACATTCAATGTACTTTTCTTTATAAGATTATTTATTGTACATGTACACATTTGTGAGTGTAAGAGACTGAAACTCATCTGCCATTGTAGGAAAATAATACTGGACGACATCCACATGTGTTTCGTACAATTTCAAATTAGTATGAACTGTTACAACGTATAATAGACAGAGTAATACATGTACTTAAAACAAACATGCAACCGACATTTGTTCTCGTAATTATTCTACATTTCTAGTACCCTGCAAATCGCAATACTCCACAAATAACTGCAACTCATTAAACGATTCATTATGATTGCTAAAAAACTCATTTAACGATAATGCACTACAACACGGAACACATATAATTATAACAATATTATATAATGATAACTGCAATCAGCGATCAAGCAAATATTTATATTCAAAATTTGATATAAAAACAGCAATATTGTTGCTCACCAAAGCAGTAGCCGCTGTCTTTGGTAACGGTTGGACCTAGCCGATATACAAAGTAACCCCCACAGTTTTTCACCTGCAAGTCGTAGGTAATACTGGACTCTCCGGACTGTTCTGCTTTAAAAGATTTGATCTTATCTACCAGCGTAGGGACTGCACCAAAGTCTGAAATTGCACAAGTATTGTTGAATATATTGTTAAATATACCCAAACATATAATGTATTTTAATACTGATACATTGTTAGTTTATTTTTATTTCGAATAAGTCGAATGCAATGTTTTCATTAAAATACAAAATTACTTTTAAGATACAGGTGCAAACAATACAGAGCAAAATACTAAAACTTGTGCACGTTCGCAAATTGTATATTAATTTTCTTTATTATACAAGTACTGTTATCGCGTTGATTATATAATGATGTATTAATAAAGTTCAACTCATACAAAACAACATGTTTCTCAATAATACCTTTGCTGTATATTGGGTAAACCGTGGCACATCTATTCAACGGAGGCTCTTTGTCAGGCAAAGTATTGTTTCCAACATAATACCAATCCATCGATAGTTTGTTGTCATTGATGGGATTTGATTTTGTTATATAATTTACGAGCCTCATTTCTAGATTGGGAAGTCTTTTGTAGTTCTCTTTGTCGCATGGGTCAATATTGTTCTGGTAGTCTGAAAATCAAAACGAAAATAAACAAATATGGTCACATACACGATTGAATCAATTTTATATGTTTTCGGAATCATGATACTAAATGAGAATCACATTGAAAGAACTAGTATTTCCAATATCAAATATGTATATGATAAATAAATGCAAATTATATATAAACAGTTTGCTGCATCAGCACAGTAAAACATTAGTTTCGCAAAATCAAACTTCGTATAATCATATCTATTTGCGGAACAAATTCGGCAGTAGTTTCAGCTACACATTCAAATAAAGAATACAAAGTAACAAACTGGGCTGCAAAAGTCTGCATGCCTTGTTTTATTGACTACAATACCGAAAAATTCGCACATTTTTGGATAACATACAAATTCCATGTGTCGTGTTGAACTTATTCATTATTTACTAAAATTGATTAAAAACATGCACGATTGACTCGATATATGAAAACGTATTCTTTTGTAGTGCACAGAATAATACAAGTTGTACCGACACAGAATGTTAAATACTCACTGCAAGCAATGGAGACGTCTTCATCATGAACACAGTCGTGAGTGCCCCACTCTCGTGCCTTACATTCGGATACGTCTGCTTCATTTCCGAGACATTGCATGTCGTCTAAAAGAATCGTCTCGTTTCCAAACGATTCGAATTCGGTTTCTGGACGGTAAACCCTTCTGCAAATATTAAATAAAATTATAGGAACGGACAAATGTACAGTTGAAGCGTATGCATTTAATAATAATTGTGTTTGTTTATACTTCCAAAACTATGTTTTTTTTTGTTTTGGGCTTCCAACAAGCCCCACACAATTCCACACTGATGCACACGTTTATGACGTCATTAACGACGGTCATTTACAGCTATGTAAAGAACGAATATTTGCAACATTATGTGCTATGACGAGGCTCATACCCAACGGAGTATCCCATCATAGAACACAGCACTAAAGCATCGTCATCACCAAACTGGTCGTCACATATGGTACCCCAAAGGTCGTCTCGGTGCTTTGCGTTGTCATTGTTCGTGTACTGAATCTCTACTCGGCCTTTAAGTGGCAATGTTTGGTTAGCGGCTTCTTTCAGTCCAGCCATTACGCGAACGTGTGTAGTTGCACCTATATTGAAACCAAAATGTGTTGTGTGTAAATTCAAATTGTTTATTGTTTACATCGATATGACCATCATAGAAATAAAAAGATAAAGTTGAGCAATGCGAACACTACTTAATTACAAATGATTTACTCCATGAACTTTAATATACATGGAATCCCATAAATAAGCCAAAGAACAACCATTATAACCTCGTAGTGTCATTTGTTTTTTTAGAAAAATGGGTAAAACTTACGGCAGTTAAGGGCGACATTTTGTTCACTTGGGCAGGGCTGGTCGTTCAAAACCCACCGTCCTCTCCCACATTCATACAAGTCATTTTCGTTACCTGTGCAACCGAACCCACCCAGCTGAGTTTCTTTGAAATCTACATTGAAATACTGTTCAGTGTGAATGGTGATGTTTCTGAAAAAATAAAAGAATATTATTTAAGGTTGCTCCGCGAATACAATTTCAATTAATTTAAAGATAACAAGTATTTAATCGTTTTAGCATTCGTTATAAAAGCTATATTTCGGAAAAATAGCGACCTAAAGGAAAAATTCATGGGAGAAAAAATGAATCAACTCATAAAGCATGTGACATTGCTTCACACAAACGTGTTGTTTTCGTCGGTATTTTAAAGCCCTTAAATTATACCGTCAAATAGGGCAGCATATACCGGTATGACTAAGTAGATTACGCGTAAGAATTTAAATTCTTAATTGTGTATGTCTAGACCCCAGTGAATGAAAATTCGTATTGTTGGTTTTTGCATATACGTTTGTGTTAATCATGGAGCCTTTGTAAGCAGTTAAGACACACATAACACCACTGCTAACGAGCAGATGTTACTAAAATTAACGCGGACGATAGTTGCTGTTATCAGATGAATCACATTTTTAAATACCCGTTGTAGTTGTCCCGTTTTCCTGATTGCTTGCACAATGCTTCGGCGTCATGGAAGGTAAAGTTATCTCTGCAAATTCGACGCCATTGTCCTCGTATGTAAACTTCTGCCACCCCAGAATAAAACGTCCACCCTTCTCGCAATCGCACTGGTGTATCTGATGTGCATTGGAATTCAAGTTTCAAACCGGAATACATACTACATTTTTTAAAAAAACAGCATATGAGAGAACAAACAAGCACTACAGACCTTTTTATAATGACAAAGGGGTAATAGTAATGTATAGAAGGTCTACATATCACGTACTACACTGAACTGCAACGTCGTTGGCGTGAGAACACAACTCGCTTGGATTTCCCCACCTAGCCTTTTCGCTGGAAGTTCGGTAACCTACATCACATTCCGAAATGTCAGACTCGTCCCCTCGACACGCCAGATTCGAAATTGTTACATTCCCATTTCCGTGTCCATAAAATCCGTTTCTTAGGACGATCAGGCTCCTTCAGTGTGATAAAAGCAAACTGGTCAAATATTTATTTGACATGTTGAAACTTACTACCAATTGATTTTCAGACATGATTGTATTTGTTCATAAAATAAATGTGTCCTTAAATAGTTGTCATACAAAATAATTTTAAGTCACCATCGAAAATAAAATGCTTAAAGACTTCACCTTTCGTATCAACCTTTCGTTTCAATATATAAGTAGTTCTATTCGACTTATTAGAATATCACGAGATATATTCAAATGAAATAATATATTTTACTCGGTGTTAAATCCTTTCATTCTGCAGAGGACCTTTGCATCGTTATCGTCAAATTCCTTGTCACAAATCGTACCCCATGTTCCTTCGTACTCGATTTCAACTCTTCCAGAATAAGCGGTACCACCAACTAGCCGCAATGGCGTTTCTGGACCTTTATACAAAAGTATATAACATTTGGGAGCAAAATATAATGTTTTATAAGGCAGTTTACATGAATAACATTATTCTGAATTGTTCATGTAGGTTGTATGTATATGTTTTAAGGAAGAGTCAAAAGTGTACCGTTATTAGGTCAAGCGTTACATCGCATCGTCTTGAATAATAATTAATGTGTATACATTTTGCGAAAGCGTTTTACTTTCAAACATGGCGTAATCACCAACATCTACTTACGACAGTTGACACCAACGTCTTGTGGTTGATGTACGAATAACAGGTTTGTGGTGTTTTTGTTCCATGGATACGAGCCACATTCATCCAAGTCGGATTCGTCTCCATTACATAGCAGATTGTCAACAACAAGTGAACCGGACCCGCGTCCATATTTTGTAGAGTTAAAAATTGTAATGTTACTGGATCTATAATGAAATTCATGCATATGCTTCTGTACAGAAACAAATACAATCAAAGGCATTAACACACTTTCTAGCGCTATGATAGGGCAAGTTATCACGAAACTTACGTTACGTCGCATTAAATACTATATTTCATGCAAACGCCTAAGGTAATTTGTACAGCATGTCCGTAGTGTATTACGTTTCAACTTACTATGGCATTATTTTCTTTCAAAAGTCATAACAATTAAGATAGTAGATTGAAAAGTCAAATACTTAATCAATCAAAATAAGTGTTCTGCCGTAATCATAGTCTATGGTTTGATTTGTTGTATTAATTTAAACATGCACTCTTATACATAACAATATAGTTTAGTATTGTATTATAATGTTATTGGACACTAGTAACTGATTGATATCGTTATCTACCTTGGACCGGAATATCCGCCTAAGTTACAAATAACACGAGCGTCATTTTTGGTGAAATTGTCCATGAATACGGTTCCCCAAACACCGAGATACTGGAACTCCACTCGACCCTGATAGTTGTTAATGTCACTGACCAGCCTAACCCTCAGGTCTGGATGAAAATTGAAGAACTCATTTTCGCATTTGTGCGACCATGATATGTACTACACTGATTTATGTTATTCATGCAAATGACAACTCAAAAATGTCAATCCGCATTACATTTTAAATAAATGTATCGAACATGGAACAGTATCTATGAATAAATAAAAATCACTAAAACAAAATAGACGTAAATTGTTTCTTGGTGAAGGGCTTTTCATTACGACATATGTTACAACTTGAACACAATGTTTAAACACACCCGAAGAAACAGAATAAGACATGTACTACATAAAATCAAGTTATAACGAGTTCAGGGCTAGCAACTTACTACTACACCTCACTCCTGCACGTTTGCTATACTCGCTGTAGTATGAGTACTGCGAGCATTCTCCAGCAGACCATGGATAGGTGTAACCCCATGGACGATTTGTAAACTTGCATTGAGATATGTCTGTCTCAGTCCCAGCACAAACCATTGTATATACTAATGAAATGTTTGTGTTGGCTACACTGTTAGGAATCCTAAAACATAAGGACACAGCTTATACTAAGAATACGCTAAGCGTTTTTGAGATGCACCATACAGTGGTGGAAAAAAATCAAATATATCATAAGGTTTTTATTTGTTTGTGTAGTTCTATAAGCTAAATAATTATACATTTATATTGCTTTTTGGAAAAGGTGGCCAATAATTACAAATAATTTTGCAATCCCTTCCATGTTAAGAAAAAACATATCAGACATAAACAAAGTAAAATTAAATAAACCAAATGTAAGTAACACAAACCCGACTTTGAATCCAAGATTGTGACACACAACAGCCGCCTCACGCAAACCAAAGCCGTCACCACACATAGTGTACCACCGTCCGTCGAAAAAGATCTCAACAAGACCATTGAGTGGATCCGTGCCCTGCAATCTCATACGTGTCTTAGGTTCTGGAAAAAAACAATTTACTCGGTATATCAAACCATAAGGAAAGCAATCTATCAAACGGGTAATTATAAATGATGGCATACTAATTAGCATTCGTAAGTATCAGTTGTTTCTTCCCAAACCATAACATACGTTAAATCCGTACAGCACTTGTTTCACCTGTGGTCGGTTTTCTATGGTGACTGATGTCTGCCATATCGTTCAGGCGTGGTTACAACAAACCAGAACTAATCTACCCGCCAGGTAGATGTATAGTTATGGGGTATATAAGTGTTTGCTTCTTCCATACCTGCCGACACACCAAAACGACATATCTAAGGCACCAACACGACACGTGTGTACCCACCAGAACGAAAACACGAAAAATACCTCTCTCGTTATTTCGCCAATTAGTTTGCATGTTTGCGCCTCAGAATTGTCGTTTTTGCGTGTTGGCAGGTTTGAAAGACAACAACACAACAACACGTCAGCAGACCGACAAATACACCAGCCGAAAACAAGTATGATATTTGTCGTACTTTCGTGTCGGAGTGATGGCGAGTTTGAAAGGCAAGAACACGTCAATACGCCGAATCGCAAGAACAACATATGTCGTTTCGGCGTGTATATTTGTAGTTCTCGCGTATATGTGTGTTTTCGCCTTCAAACCCGTTAACAACAAGTTATATGTTGCCAATGGTATTTGTTCACCTTTACGTGATTATTGCTGAGCTAAGTGTGCAGTAAGATAAGCTTTTTAACCGGTTTAAGTTCCCAACTCTTTGCATTGACCATTCCAATGCGGTGGCTCCAGCTTTAATCAGTCTTGTATGTCCAATGTCGTATTGCATGAATTGTATAGGCAATTGGTCCTTTGTCTTATATGAAACGCTAGCGCAATATATTTTCTCTCAGAAGTTTCAATTTCGCTGTTTATTGTCAACCTATTTGATGATTAATTGTCTTAAATATATTTTATAATTACTTTATTTGTTTCATTATATTGTATTAGAATTTGAACACATCCAATATGATATTATTGTTTTTCCTTCAAACCCATATCCTGCGTAAACCTTTTTCCATATTCAGTAAAAAAAATAATGATACCACTACACTTGGAGACTTTTCTAACGCAACACTTTTCAAACTTGAATATCTCAGTTATGAGTAAAGATTTTTATTTAAAATTGTGTGATCATTTGACCAAATTCTGTGCAAGCTCATGATACGATCATTCATCCATGACGATCGGACGCTTTAGCATTTGGGGTAGTTATGGTTTCATCTTTTTGCACGCGGAAATGGTGAAAAGCGATATGATTCTAATGGTATTTCAATTTCAACATACAAGATGGGTTCTTACACCAGGAAAACATACAATTAATAAAAAAAATGACTCGTACGAATATTCAGGTGCGCAACCGCTCAATAGGCATGTTGCAGGCTACCTACCCCACGTGCTAAAGCGTCCGATCGTCACGGATGAAGGATATAGTGAGCTTGCACAGAATGTAGTCAAATAATCACGTGTACAACTTTAAATCAAAATCTTTACTCAAAACGGAGTTATTCACGTTTCAAAAGTGTTGCATTATATTATATGTATTAATTCCCCAAGTGCGTGTTGCGTAGGAAAAGTATACAAGCGTATAAGCATATTATTAACTTACGGCAGTTTAAAGATACAGTTGTTTCTGTCGCATTGCACAAATTGTGATACTTTGCCCATGGATCCGACCGGCATTCTCTGATATCCGTCTCATTCCCAAAGCAATCCAGATTTTCAATAACACGGTTGTAGTATGAAGAACCATATGTATTGCTTTTCAAAATAGTTGCATTTCTGAAAATGTAAGTAATGTGAATATTTTAAAATCATGAAAATGTGTAGCAAAGGAATATTTTTAGTAAAAGAAAATTATGGCTGTCATTCTAACGAAATAAACAATGAAAACATATTTTAAATAAATACCGTTCCGTTGGAGCACCAACTGCCTTGCAGACAACATCTGCCTCTCCCAAGTCAAACTGTTCTGCACAAACCGTGGCATACTGTGTACCTTCGAAGTCAGGATCTAAAAAATCCACTCTTATCCATCCAGAGTATTTGTTTATCCCAGGTTCGAATAAAATGTTAGTATCTGTCAAAATATAATTCGTATCCAACATAAGGCATTACATGTAATTTCATTAAAGTAAAAGAAGACAAAACGATATATATGGTGAGCTCTGTCCCTGCACAAAGCCTTACTCACTGCATTCGATCTCTAAAGGTTCTAGGTAGTTGCAGGTCGCATTCATCCAGGGATCCGAATCACATTCTGTTATTGATTTCTCGAAGCCAGTGCATCGTAGATTGACAATAGTGAAATTTGCGAATGGCTTATTGGTGTTCGTCATTGGACTGATACGACGCCCATATCTATTTACAATTGAAGAATACATTTCATTAATCATTCAAATTGATCACACGTAACATTATTTGAAAAAAAAAAACAAGAATAAATGCTCGCGCCAAGTAAGTTAAAGAAATTTATAATATTGTATTATAAGATATATCAAATGCCATTTAGTTTTAGAAATCAGAAAGACAAATAAAGTACTGGGGCATTCATTAACATGAGGTGTCATGACACAATTAATATCAATATAGCCACAATCTACCATCGAAACCCCCTATCAATTAAAGATTGTGAATTAAGTACATATTGCTTTTAAAGTATACATGTTTACCCATAAACAAATCACGCTAACACGTGTATGGTAACGTTTTTTATAACTTATTTTAAAGATTGACAAGACGTTTAACAAATGGTGAAACAATGCGCATATAACTCACATTTTAGAGGTCAGCTGGTGTAAATAAAATGTAACGTTTAATCCTTCAATTATTGTTAATGCGTATTTTCATGATCATACAGTATGTTCTTTTACAATTAATTCAGGTAATTTTTAAGGACGGAAAGGTAAATGGGCACATGAACAGAAAGAGGGATGGGCAGGACTGGCCATGGATGGCAAAAATAAGTAGGGGACTTGAAACCAAACAAAATCCCCTAACAGGTAAATGTTAATCACAAAAATTCATTACGTATATGAAAATCCAGCCGAGCGACAAATGACTGTGTCTTGATTGCTTCCGTCGTTACAAACTGGTCCCCATTCGTCATTGTGCAACACTTCAACCCTGCCTTTGTTCCCTGGGCCATGACCGAGACGCACCTTGGTCCCTTTGAGTGTAAGTTTAACGTATTGTTAAGCACTCGGAATATAAAACCAAGTGTGTTAAATATAAATATATGTTCTAAAAATGAAAATACGAGGTTGAAATTGTAAAAATACAAATACTTAAAAGAGTTTATGAACTTACAATATGCATACAAATAATCACCGATGTAATATACGTTTGTAAGTGTAAGGCTGTTCATTATTCGCATTCAGAAATTGACATTGTGTGTACTGACACTAATACATAATTTGTATCATCTTTGTTCTATTGAAAGTATTCAAAATGTATGATTTCTATAAGACACAGTCGTTTTCAGATAAATGTTATATTCTTATATGATTTTATTTTTTTTTACTATTGCACTTACTGCAGTCAATGTGTAACCCTCGAAGACTTGAACAATTTTCTGGAGCATCGCTATATCCAGGACATAGGGATATGTCTGCTTCATCGCCTTTACATCGCAAATTTCCATTAAAAGCAGTCATGTTCCCATCAACTGCCGTAATCACAGCATTGCTAAAATGCATATATGCAATACGGTGTCCATTTTTTTCAAAATTGATATGAAAGTTAAAAAAGTAAAAACAAAAGCATTTATGTTTAGGTTGGTATATACATAATGCATTTATTATAGATATGCAAATACGACGCCCATTAAGTTTAAAGTTTTGATAAACTTATTTTATCACATGCCATACCCTGTTTCCCATGTAATATAACCATTACATATATTTTTATATTAAACATGTGTAATATACTTTTTAAGCGTTTTCATTGGCTTAGTTTTCGTTTATTGACCAATCGCATTTTGTTATTTTGCTGAAATGACGTTGCAACGTCAAATGACGTCACGAAATGTAAACAACATTCGGGTTTTATCATTATGTTTTCGTAAATATTTGTTAAATTTGCTTATTTAAAAGCATGTGATAAAAAAGATCTGACACTCGTTTTCATACCATACCATATTTTATTAAACTCGTCCAGGAAATTTGTTAGTAGCCAAAGGCTCGCTTACTAACAAAATTCCTGAACTCGTTTAATAAATAATGGTATGATATGACAACTCATGCCAGATCCTAAATATAATAATATAACTCACACGAAATGCAAATAAGATGGTCATCAATGGCAAATGTGACATAACGTTTAATCGCTAAGAATATTAAAACGTTCAACGATATGCTTTCGCATACTGTAACAAAGTAAAAGAAAACAAATATATGGCAAGAAGGCACATAACATACCGTACATTCTTATGTCCTAACATACGACACACGACGTACGCATCACTAGTTTTAAAGTCATTGGCGCAAGTTGTGTACCAGGTCTGATTGGACATCATTTGTAAAATACCATGGATATACGGTTCGCCGTCGATTAACTTAATGGCTGTTTCTATATTGAAGAAACAAAAGAGTGTCATTGCTACAAATATATGCCTGTCAATTATGACAAAAATTCACGAACAACAGATTTATTATCTTAAAACTGTGATCTCTGTCAAAGCTAAAAATGAATGGCAGATACTGTTTTCTTACATTTGACCTTACAAACTGACCTTGCCCAACATTTTACGCAGAACGAAAAGTTAACGATTCATATTCGAATATTAACTTTGAAATGTAGGGATTTATATCTAATATTTGACTTCTGATCTTGAATTGGGACATTTGATCTATGGACCCGGTTCATCTGCGCGACATTCTAACGCACAAGTTTCTAGCCAAATATTAATAAGTCCATCAATGCTGGACACAGGTATGCACTGAGCAATTTGTTTGCGACACACAATCGCGTAACAACCGTCTATCAACTTGCAATGAGCTTTACCAGAGCACGTCCCGTTATTTAAACGAGTGTTAAATTATCTAAAGACAGACGTTAAATTTTACCTTGTAAAAAAATAGTTTATTACACCCACCATTTACACATGTATGTCTAACAAGTGTTTAGCAGACTTCTATTGGTAAATACGTTACTCAACAACGTGATGTTCGAAAATAAACGTGGAGTAGAAAAAGATGGAAATATGTATCAAAATGCATACGGCAGTTTATTCCTAATTCATGTTGAAGAACATTAGAATCCACTGTACTCTCCGTGCACTCAGCAATATCAGTTTCGTTCCCGTTACACTTTAACTCGCGGATGACTTCATAGGCATACTGAAATTTCTCTCGAAGAAATTCTGCACTTGCCTCTTGGTAAATCGATCTGCAATTAGATGATAAATACCACAGTACATTTGTACATGAATGGGTATTAAATGTTTCGGAAGTTTAACAAAGAGGAAAGAAATGCATATTACTGTTGTTACCTTGAGTAGTTATAACCCAGTAATCTACAAACTGTTTGTATGGTTTGATTGTTTTTAAATGCTCGTATTTGAGTTAGACTTGATCCCGTTGTCACTGTCAGTGAACCCATGTATTGCGTTCTTCCATTTACGAGAGAAATCTCGGTTGCTAAAATATAACAGAAATATCCTTCAAATTCATTGGTATTTCTTGCTAATAAATTAACGCGAATAGAACGCATAAAATTTAAGTGAAATCCATGTGTAATTATACTCAGTATTGTATAACGAGAACAAAAGAATGCAATTCATATGCTAATATTATACGCTAGATAGCCGGTATTAACTTTCTGTAAAATCTAGGAAAAATTATGTTTTTTTTTTTAATTACTATGTGATTCTGTTTTAGGGGCTTTGTATTCGAACTAACATTTACAGTCGACAGAGAATGTAGTGCACTAAACCATTATTTAAAAGGTTGGTATGAAGCGTAAATAGTGGATTATACAATCGAATTTACGAGTTAAATTAGTTGTTCTATCGTCGTATGCAATGCACTGTTGTAAACTTTAGACATACATATACCAGTCATATGTGAAAATACATACGACATGTCACTGCAATAACGTGCGAACATGACGCTATTGGCAAAGATCTGCACAACGCAACATCGGCTTCTGACCCGGTGCAGCTCATTGACACAGATGATGTAGAGTTGGAAGGGATAGCGTTTACTCTGATTAAACTAAACAAACGAAATGACGCCATTTAACCTAGATCATATCAAATGTTGTATTTATTCACACTTTTTGTATAGAAATAAACACACTATTTTGTATATACGTCAGCGTAATGCTGAGATATATATTTATCACAAATTGAATTTGAAATTGTAATAAGAAATTACTTGCCAACGTTCAGATATAAAACCAGTTTGTTATTACATGCACACATTATGTGCACCAACATTTTCAATATTTTTTAAAAAAAAGGATCGAGTTCTTATTGCAAAACAAGGCATGGACAAAATTATGCGCCCGACGTAAAAATAGACCCCTTATCTGGAAAGTTTAGCGAAGATTCGGTGGAAAGTAAATGAATTATGAGAGCTGAAGCGGCTAATTTTGCATTTCTTGTATAAACAATGTGCAATTACACTGAAGTGCCTGTCCAAAATATGACTGTTAATCGACATTGTTCTCCATTGTATGTCATCACACATTTGCGGAAAGAGTGGTGAAGATTCGATGAAAACTGTATTAGCACGAAAGCGGAAACGGTCATTTCTGGATTTTTGTATAAACAAAGGTCTCTTATTCTGAAGTGCCTAGTGCGAATTGACTGGTTATCAATCTTTGCCTTTATTTTATGTCAACACACATTTCCAGAAAGTTATGCGGATATTCTATTTAAACTGACGGTTAGAAAGCGGAAAGGGCACAATCAGCATGTTTTGTTTTAACAAATGACAATATCGCTAATATTGCTGGTAAAAGTTATATGGTGTAATATGGCTGGTTATCACACTTAGCCATCATTTTATGTTAACAAACATTTCCAGAAGTTTGGTGAATATTAGATGAAAACTTAAGGAATTAGAGAGCGTAAACACAATGAATATGCCGCTCGCAAAACTGTCCAAATCTATCAAGGGTTTTTGCATAATAACAAGACGGGCGTTTTAAAACTGACACCACCCTAAATCCGTTACACGTAAAGTTTAATGAGTACCTGTTACTGAATCCCAACATTAAGCAAAGTACGCGCGCGGTGTTATTGTTTTGTTGGGTACTGGTGTTAGCGAAGCAAACACTCGACCAAGACGAGTCCCGGTATATCTCAACTGTTCCACTATAAATACTCGCTCGATCTCGAAGTCTGACAGGGGTGTCTGGAGAATAATTAAGAATTCACATATTACTTTCAATAAGAAATAAATGAAAGGAGCTGATTTCTATGTCATGTTTTTGGGTCATTCACTTGTTTAATAAAATTAAGTCGAATCAAGTTGTTTAAATAAATATTTATGTTACTAAAATGATTGTTTAAATATAAATAATACATGTTGTTGTTGAATTATAGTTATTATATTTTAATAGTTAATAATTAACTTAAAATGAACGTACTACAGCGAACATAGGCCGGAATGCCACTGCTGCAATGCCCTCTATTCCAATCGGTTGGTCTACATAGCTGATAGTCCTTTTCATCACCAGAACAGATTATTTCGTCCACCATGGTCATGTGACTAAATGCTGGCCGAAAATGTTCTTGGTCGGTCAGGGCGTGATTACTAAATCATAAACAATGACAAAACTATATTAAGTCTGTATACACATTGCCAACGATGGGTAGAACCTTTTTGTTTTAATTAATCAATAAAGAGCGATGTTAATGTGTTTCAACAAAGCAATATTTACAAACAATAACTCACTAATGTACAGACGATTAAGTAGAAAAACATTAACCTGGTGAAATTGTATCCCAGCATGTTGCACAAAACCACTTGTGTTTCACCGGTGAGGTTGTCCGCGCACAGGAAATTGCTTTTAATTTTCACGAAGCCCATGTAATCGGTCAACCCGCCAATAAGTTCTATTGGGGATACTAAAACAAAATCCAACATAACAATCATGCACGCGTGTTACATGTATTAACATGTATACAATGACTATACTGTTATAAATGATTTTTAATGAAAGCTTCAAACGGTTTGAGTTAGCAACATAAAATGAAATCGAATCTATTAAAAGTACTCACAACAGTCAATGGCGGTATAATATGAACACGAGTAATTTCCCCAATCCGACGAATTACACAGAGAAATATCGCTCTCATTGCCATGGCAGGACAAGTCATGAAACAGGCTCATACCATTCAAATAAACACTGCTGATATATCTTGCGTCGCTGTAAGTATTTCAAGTACGGTTACATTATATATTATATCACCACATTGAATCACAAATGCATTTCTTTTTTTTAATTAATCTAAACAAATGTCTAAAGTTGTAATTCGGAGTTTTACAATAATTTCTTTTCTCAAAGTAAAGAAAACACTGTTACTATCTGTAACATTCTAACTTGAAATACACACCAGTTTAACTAAAGTAAGAATGTTTAAAACGAACTCATGGTTTTAATATAAAAACCGGATCATGTACTTTTACAACACCCACAACACCAGTTCATTACCTGGAATAGTTATATCCGAGAAGTTGACACAACAGTTCAAGATTTTCTTGGTTATATGCATTGTATTGGTTACAATATGACCTCCAAGTTCCTTCGTAAAACAACTCTACTCTTCCTGAATATTTAGTTTTACCTCCGACTAATCTTAAAGGTGTATCTAAAGTGAAACCATATTATGTGTTATGTGCGTTGTATATGGTTGAACATTAACATACAAACAAAGGTACTCAAAACACATTCGAACATACGCTTAATTCATTCGTTAAATGTATCAATGAGTATATACAGTATTATATCAATAAAACCATTCTAAAGAGACACCAATAAAGAACTGCGGCTGAACAAAATAGATACCTTGAACTCGACAATCAACTGTTGCGACATCTTCATTGCCACACTTTGTCATCTTCCATGGGGCCGAATTACATTCCGAAAGATCCGATTCTCTCCCTTTGCAAAAAACGTTGCCCAGGATCAATCCAGCTGACCCTTTCCCAAATGGTGAGTCCGGCAAAACAGACGCATTCCTATGAAACAAATATCTAATATAATTACCAAATGTTCAGGGTTTAATTCTTTATAAGTGAATGTTACATTTTTATGTTAATATTTTCCAAAATTGCTTATATTTAAAACTAACCAAAGTCGTATCCCAGCCTTTCTGCATACGACATTTGCCTCAGCGATATCAAACCCGTCAGCGCATATTGTTCCCCATTCGCCTTGGTGGAGGACCTCAACCCTTCCCGAACGTTCACTGCTCCCGTTAACCAGACGCACTGTGCTGTCTGGAACACATGGCATCAAACTGTTCTAACCCATGAAAAATGGCATGGCCATAACGTTGAAAGGAAACTTACTTTATTAAAAGAAATTTGTATAGCGTTATTTCAGCAACAGTCCTGTTATGTGCAATATCGAAACGTCACAAAAATAAGTTAAACTTCTTTTCTTAACCATGTACAAATAACTGCCAATTTACCTTACAGTCATATTAACTATTTAATACATAATTGGAGGTTTGTGATAATGTATTTTGACATCCGACTATTTGTATCAGGCCTGAACAGTATTATAACATATGTAGGCCATCAAAGTGAAGACTGTTCCCCTTAAGTGCCATTAAATTGACGGATTTTAGTAAAGAGAGACCAACAAATCAGTAACGTTCTTTGACGTACAATGTTAATGGCACACAGAGAGCCAACACGGAGTACATAAACACTGTCCTCAAATTAGCTAAACTTGGTGACATTCAAACAAAACCTTGCTTATGTCAAATGCTATCTTTTCGTGTGACGTATTAAATAAATTAGTGTTGATATATGCATTATTCTTGCTTAGTTTAATTTTGATTGTATAACTGATCATTATTCAAAAGTTGAATCTGACACGAATTCGATCATGAAATTTCGACATTTTACTTAGTTAAATGATCAAGTGCTTTAGGTTGGATGTTATGGAATAATGCACATGTATAACTAAAGTAAGCTTACTACATGCAATGGTCTCCGGTATACAGTCTGACACATCATCCCAGTGACCAGATCTGCAGTCCGAAATGTCTCTTTCAGTGCCTCTGCATTCTAACGAACGTATTCCTTTTGTGACGACACCATCCACAGAGACGAGTTGGTACCCACTATTTAAAATGGTACATACTTGTATAATATTCAATTGTGACCAATCCGAACAAGTGGACTACAGAAAGAAATCCTAAGAAAGTTAGAAATTGTATATGAATATAATTGTCAGGAAAATCATACAATGTCAATGTGGGAACAACCAACGCTGGCAATGATAACTACATGGTAGATGCAAAGCCCTTTCATAGTTATATTATTATATACTGAATAGATTCCGTGTTATCCTGATTCAGAACAAAGCTTTCGTATCATTGTTGAATACAGAGTTTTGCGATGTCTTGGAAGTCAGTCAGTCATCAATATTGGAATATTATATAAACTAGCATTACAAATCGTTGAATAAGACACGTCCATATTTCGCAACGAATACCTAACGTATGAGTGTGTAAACAACTCAATAGTTTACCTATATTGCTTTGTTAGTGTTCGATACTTAAAAACATAACAATAAATATTACACACAAAAAACAACCTTTGATTGAACCCCAATTGTTGGCATATCAGATCAAATTCCTTTCTGTCCATGGCACGGTGTCGACAAACGTGTAGCCATGACCCGTTATATAAGACTTCAACACGCCCGGATTTAATGGAAGATCCATTATATAGTCGAAGTGTGGAGTTTGGGGCTACAAAATGCATATTGAGTATAAACGTATTGAATTTTTAAATCTTAAATCAATATACTAATGCTCATGTACATTAACCTAAAAGTTCCTATGATAGCATTCAACTCTAATGCAAATAATCATGATATTAATTTGTGTTGGTGTAATGAATAAGAAGGGATCGTTTAGAAGAGAATCCCAACATTTTTATTTGTTTCTATAATTTTCAATATGATAATTTGTATAACAAATCAGAACTAAAAAAGGGCAATTGTTTTGAATGTTGCCACGAGAGAAATTAACAGTAACAATTGCGACATTCTTTAGACAGCTCATATAGCAAGAAAAGAGTATTATCGTTATCATAGATAATCAAAAGAATCAAATAAAAATTCATTCCATATTATACAAATAGAAGCTTTATATTTTTACTCACCACAATTGATTGCAGCGTGTCTACTGTCTATACATACGTCGTCATTCCATTTGTGTTTCGATGCGCAACCGGATATGTCCGTCTCTGTACCGTTGCATCCCAGGCCGCTCAGAAGAGTAAAAAGGCCACCATGATTGTATTGATCATACGCATCGTGAATAGTCGGTGTCCTTGGAGTATAGATTTCATACATATGTTAAATGATCTGCATTGCTCTATATTTTCGAAGACAAATTATCACGTCAATTCAATGTTAATTAGATTTAACTGTTTCAAAAAAATAATCTTATTGGATAGCTCATTTCGTTATTCTTTACTCATTGCTCATTACAAATTGCTCGATGTGCATATCTAAATCATTTTGTACATCGCAGTTCGTATATACTCGTATAGCTTATCATACGTATAACACGTTATGTTAAAAAATAACCTTTAATTAAGGAGAAATGGTCACAGATTGTGGGCTTCTTTAATATTGTCAATTAAAAGTTATAAATAATAATTGTAAACATCGGAATACGCGAAAGCTAGTATTATTACAATTATATAAATTTTGAAAGAAACCATGTTTTTAAACAATTAGCCTAACCAGGGTATGAACCAGTGATCTTTGGAATTAAAAGGCTATTTTGTTAACCACACGACTATATTATTTTATTTCATACTTTGTATAAAGTGGACCGATTTTTTGTCACAAAATATAACAAAACCAACAGAACAACTCCAAATTATTCTATCGTTTCCCGTTTGTAACGCATTATAAATATATCAAGTTTTATGAGTTTACGTCATTATTGTTATATCGCTCTCTGATGTACAATGGTATTTTTTGTTTTTAGAATATGTGAAAGCAAATGTTTAAATCGTCATTTCTCCCATATAATAACAAGTCCCTAGAAGATAATGTATGTAATTAATACATATTATATAATACATCGGAGTGAGTGATCCAATAAACAAATTATCAGAGATCGTATTAACATAATATATTCATCTGATGCCGTTGTGAAGTAATATAACTTTGATTTTAAATATTGAAATATGCGTTTAAACTTGAAACCACTTGAACATCGCCATGTAACGTAAGAGCATAAGTACAATGATAAGAAGGCTACCTTTGAGATTCGTTATCATGGTACAAACACACTTAACTGACACGAAGATTTGCATTAAAATTAAAATAAAAACATGTTAAATAAACAACTGTATCGGAAAACTGATAGGTGCACCGATATTAACGCTCTGTCAAACAATAAACCCTGCCAATGTAACGAAAAGGGCAAACATGAACTTAATGACCAGATATGACACAAAAACGGTTTGTGAAAACCATATGAATGTGTGAATTAAGCAAAAGTATAATATGTATAATCTAAAACTATTTAAAATAATTTAAGGTGATCGACAGCGGTTGTATAATTGTTATTGCTAAATACAAATAAAAAATATACACAGGATTTCCAGAGAAAAGAATCACAATCAAAGAGAAATTGTTTCTTAACTGTCAGAAATATCTTTGAAATTGAAAGTCGCTGTTAAATGTATGTAATTGAAATCAAACTTCTCTATAATCAATTTGCCCGATTTTCACCTAATCCGTGAACATTATTTATGTATGGCAATGATGTATCTTGGAAATGCCACTTACTGTGATGATTTGATAAATGTCAGGCAGTTAAGGAGAAATAACACTAAAAAGCAGGTCAAGCATTTCCTGCTATATACAATATTAAGAAACCTAAAAAACACCAAGAAAAATTACTAGCGAAGAATCATGATACCATATCCATCAATCGGATATAGTTATTGAATAGAACGTGTTTATCGTATGCACATGTTCATATTGCATAAGAGCTTTCTTTAAATATTCGTAAAAATCATCGTAGTACGTAAGTCGAGTATCGTGCACTATATAGGTGATTCCGAAATATTCAACCCCAATGAACGCTGAGGGAAAAACAACAGAACGTCGTGAAGACATGCGCCTATGCGCATAGTAATTATATGATTATTATGTTAATGTTTTAAATGATGTTGCATTATAAAAAATACATGTTTATCACGCTAGCTTAGTAAATGTTCTAGACATTAATATAAACTTTCAATAAAGTAGAAAAACTGTTAAGCATGTGGTAACTCTTACGGAGTTTGGTAACCAAGCATCTTGCACAGGACAATAGCGTCTTTTGTGGTTAAGCTGTCGTAGCACAAGCCCCTCCATTGACTTGCCAAAAGAAAGCATATCAATTCATTAATAACGTTAACAAATAGATATATTAAAAATAAATATATAAATGTGAAAATATTAAAAAATGAATGGACGGTTTGAATAATAAAACCTTTACAACAAAATCAATTCGAACTAACCACTTATAATCGTCATTTAAATTAGTGTTTCAATCATAATTCTAAAAAAAATGATTTTAAATGCGTATTCAATTCCAACACCAAATACATTCTTTATTGTATGTGTATATGCAATCAAAATACATTTAAAATACGTTAAAGCGATTAGGCACAAAAAATAATTAAAAAAAACAACAACACGATATTCAGAAAAAAGTGACATTTTTCATGACACATCACGACTGTAAATAAAAGCAATTTACCCGTTCGATGAATTAAACGTCTCATATATCTCCACTCTGCCGTTAAACATTGTTGTTCCATCCACAAGCCGCGCTGGTGTGTTTGAATCTAATGAAATGTATGCAATATATCGAATAATAGCAAGGTACGCAAAACACACAGTTGAATAAAGGCATTGGTTTGGTATTCATTTTGAAATACAAAAGTAATAATTGACATCTGGGCAAGCAATAATCAAATAAACCTACAGCAATTAATGGCAACAGACTTGCACGGTAAGCTGACATTGGTGTGCTTGCAATTAGCTATGTCCGTTTCATTTCCAACACAGGCATACCCATTGCTAATCATCTGAACAACTATTCCAGCTGGAAAACGTTCATCCGAGTAAACGGATATGTTTCTAAAATAAGGACATACGAACATTATGACAAGTATTTGAGAACGATTCACAGTTTTACGAATAGCCCAAACGCTCACATAGAGTCATTAGTAAGCATATTATGATTTCCATGGATGTTTGGGAAAAAAGAAGATCTATCCTCGATGTTTTTGCATTGAAAGTCAAAATAGTCCAATTAGCATTTATCTTTCCAAGTGTTTGATTGTTCGTTTAAGTTAACGTGTGAATTACAAATGCGATGCATGCACTCCTTTGATCATTTTTCACGTTTTGAAAATAAAACACATGCAGCTTAATACAGTGATGACAAAACTTGTGCGGATGTTTAATTCGCGCTATTGCGCATTTCCAGTTGAGTTTCTCCATCAACCCCCATTACCCGACATGTTACAAAATGGCGAGTAAACAAACATAGTCTATGGATATGAACTTAAATAACGTGCGCCATTGAAATTGCACTCTTAAAAAACGTTAACTGCAGTACTAGCGTGCATGATAAATGAAACATATTTGTGCTAAATATCGGAATTATACATACTTTTTTATGGCATTTGCAAATTTGAGAATTTAACACTATAAACACATTCATGAGAAAACTTACCCCCTTTCAAAACCGAGCATATTACACACAACTTGCGCGGTTCTGTTGTCAAAGGCATCCGCGCAAACGGTTTTCCACGTCGATTCACGACGTAATTCGAGGCGACCAGAAAACGCGGTTGGGCCATCAGCTAGTCGAAGCTCAGAACCTGATCGAAATAAAACAAAAAACTAACGAGTCCCGTGTTGAAAATGGTCATATAGAAACACAACATTAATATCTACATCATAACCAGTAACCATTAAAAAACATACATGTACATGTATATTTTAAATGTGATTTTAAATACATATAAAAACTACAAAGATATTATAACAGGTAGAAATTGGTTTGTGGGTTATAGGTCCATAAAGGCCGTTATGTAGGACTACATACTGCATTCAACAGCAGCATCCTCGATGTGTTTGCAATTGTTGTCTGAACCCCAGGGACGAGATTTGCACTCGGATATGTCAGTTTCTTCGCCTTGGCAATACAGTTCGTCCACAGTTATTTTTCCTTTACCTTCGCCAAAATAAGAACCTGACAAAGATTTGGCGCGACTGCAATTAAAATAAATACAACTGAATGTTTTTCTAATTGAAAATAAAACATGAAACAAATATAATTGTTTATTTATATTTTTAGCATTGCTGTAACACGAATTCGCACAAGTAAAATTATTACAATACCGATTAAATAAGCAGTTAAAGTTTGACCTGAAAAGGAAGCCCATCATACGGCAAATGACTTTGGCGTCTCTGTCGTCGAAGTTGTCATCACAAATTGTCCCCCATTCGCCACGATGCAGGATTTCAACACGACCCGACTGGTCACTCGTGCCATTCACGAGTCTTAAAGGTGTTCCTTAACATGGGAATGTGAAGATATCAAATATATGAGAAAGAAAATAATTATTATATTAAAGAAGGCACACATATTAAAGAGGAGTATGGTGGTACTAATTTTAAGATATTTACTCTGAACTATACTTTAAGAGAAAATGTCTGAATTGGTACAATAAAAGGGGCTAAGATTTTTCCAAAAATATTCTATTGCTACGTTCCGGATATTATAATTGTGTTTCTCTGCATGTGTTTGTTTAACATAATCGTTTTTAATTAAAACATAATGGATTGAATTCTACATATTAACCACATTTTAACGTTCATTAGACAAAACAAGTGATGATTTAAAAAGATGTATAACATCCTGATATTAAAGGAAGATCCCAAACTAGTATTATAAACAACTAGTTTGATAGCACATTTACAAAGACATTTGTTAATTGAATAATAATTTGTCTGCATAAATAACTGCAATAGGATGTCTGAATGGTCTAAATTGTGAACAGTTTGAATATTTTTACTAAAGTAAGTACAGCTTTACTCACTACAATCTACTGCTGCAACCTTCTGGGAGCAGTTGGTATGTCGATTGTTACACATGGAGATATCAATTTCATAACCATTGCAGGAATAAACTGTTTGGACCATGGATACATCGCTAGGTGTTTTCTTCGGAGGCATGATATGGGCTCCACTAATTAAAATGTACGATTGTATTCTTGATATATTGGTTTATGGCCCATGGTACAATTTATATTCCTGTTTAACGTATCGAATTCTGTGTAAGTAATTTGCCAATTGCTATTCGATGATTTTCTTTGAAAAAAAATATTTTATTTATAGCATTCATTCAGTCACCGTACAATAAGGACAACAACTAAGTGGTATGTTTCCACTTACATCTTCAATATAAAAGTAGGTAGAGTCGCTCAACTTTTTTTTTTCGTTAACTGTCTTTTTACCATACACACACAAGTAATGTCCCACTTTAATAAGAATATTCAATTACAGAAATCAGAAATCTTCCGATTCAATTTTATTCAGCATTATTTCATTATATGTTAAATTAAACTGTAGCACAAATAATCGAAAACTCAGCCTGCAATACAAATAAACAAGTTCTGTTCGGCTCAAATAATAAGGATCGGTTGGGTTAGAGTGAAACAATTATGTACGCCCTAACAAGCAATGTTACCATCCTTAACAATCATACTGCGTCATAAGTGTATACGTCACCGTGATTTATATGTTGGAGATAATAAAACGTTCTACAAATAATACATTATCAATAAAATAGACACTGTTCATCTAACTAGAGTACACGTATTCCTTATTTAAAAACAGCAATTCATCATTTGTGTACTTGCCTTTCACTGAATCCAAGCATACGGCATATAACCTTGGCTTCTTGGGAAGTAAAATTGTCGGCACACAGGGGTTGCCATGTTCCCGAAACGTTTAGTTCCACTTGTCCATCATGCTTTGTAGATCCATGTACGATGTGAACGTGTGTCTCTGAAGTTTACAGAATTGTTTCTTTGTCATTCTAGTCTATTCAATGTGTTCAAATAATTCCACGACAAAAAAAAACCTTAATATAACAAATCTTCTTTAACCACAATTCAATGAAATATGTGTAAAATATGCATTAATACTATTTAATACATTAAACGATATAAAAAACTAAAATAATACTTAATAAAACAAACCCGATTAAATGTATTCTACGAACATTTTAGCCAATTGTACCACATTTAATGAATGTTGAATATACGTACGACAGTCGACGCCAACATCTTCGTCGTGTGTGCAGTCAGTTTTTCCCCAGTCCTCGTGATTACAGATCGCTATATCCGTTTCATTGCCAACACACGCTAAACTATCCAGCAGTATTTGCCCACCACTTTGCCCATACTCGGAGGTGGGAACAACATGAGCAGATCTTAAATTATAATTTGTCTGTGAAGCTTATATTTTAAATCCAAAGTCTGATTTAATGATGACTGACGACAACATAATAAATGAAATTGCATCTATAAATACCATTTGGATATGAACGAAGGACATGTTATGTTAATTCAAATGATTGAAGTGTTGGGAATGTTTTGGGATAAATTCAATAATCTTGATAAATTTATATTACGATTTCAGTGTTCA
This sequence comes from Dreissena rostriformis, assembly GCA_007657795.1. Lineage (NCBI taxonomy): Eukaryota > Metazoa > Mollusca > Bivalvia > Myida > Dreissenidae > Dreissena > Dreissena rostriformis. Next base: position 195,658 of record VMBQ01000787.1, read on the forward strand.
GTTTAATAACCCATTCGCATGATTTATCGGGAGTAGCAACATACATTCAACTGATTTCAAATCGACTATTAATTTACATGTTGTCGCAAAGGTGCGTTAAATGAAGGATTGCCAAGAAATTCGTACCCCGTGTCCGCAATACCCAGCATCCTGCAGACGACCCTTGCGCTGTCGACTGTGAACTGATCATCACACACTGTCCCCCATTGCCCATTGTGTTCGACCTCCAGGCGACCAGAGTATGGCGTCTTGCCACCAACAAGGCGGATATTTGTGGCCGACACTGAAATAGTTGTTTGTGTGTTAACAAATGTTGCAGGCATTGGTGGCTTATACGAAAATATGTCATATTTATAGTCTTAAAATGCGACTAATTAAATTATTATTAAATGTATTGTAACTAGAAATATAAGATGCGTAGTATTTATATTAACACAAATTATTATGGAGATCAAACATTCATAAACGGTAAATAGGAAAACATCAAAATAGCACCAAAATTAATTGTTATGTTAGTCTTTTCTGGAAATTAAATTTCATAATTCAATCGGTAATGAAAAAAAGTTATTAGTATTTTTCAAATGCGACACGCAACGCTGTATTTGCTTATGCAGATCTGTAAGCAAGTGTTTGGTATTTTAATAATAATAGTTTACCTGTTTGGAAGGTCGACACTATTAGCCAACAGGATAATACGTTCAAATGATTGACCCACATAGTTCACTACATGTCACAAAACTGAGCGAAATTTTCAATTCTATCTTTTTTAAGGAACACCTTTTCGTCACGTGATATCGTACATAAGCGATCGCATGTTCCTAATCGCTTCCTTGTTGTCAAAATTTCAGAAGAAAAGAACCAATAAGAGGTTTTTTAAGATAATCGATGGATTGAAGACGACAAGGTTCTGTGTGTTTGCTGAGATACATAGTATTCTTATCGAAGCGGTTGTTTGGTTAACGCTCAAGAACGCTAGACATTTCAAGTGTGTTCTACAATGATTGCTTTCAGTCCTAACATATCAATCATCGCAAATCAGTTAATCTTGAGGCTGATTGATTACTAAGTGTGTTTCATAATGTGGGGGAAAAACCCACCAAATCCACATCTATACAAGTTGAAGCGATGAAGCAATACCAAATATAGGAATGCATGAATAAAATAAGGACAGGGTACGAGCGATTTAATCTGATATTATTAAATATAACCCACCATTCAACCGTTATCACATAGCAAAAACTTATAAAACATGGTAACAGGTTTTCATTCATATATAATAAATATATAAATGATGTTTGATTGTGCTTTTCGCCCTGTTTTGTTTTTCAGAATCATGCTGTTGATTGCATTTTCGATAGTTTTCAGTTATGCTGTTAATTGCATTTTCAAGCGGAAGAACGGATAAACAGACTTGCGCCTTGTCATTCAAAATTGGTTTCTATTTTGATAACGAAGTTGATGTTTGCCTGCGCAAAAGGAAGACAAAACTTGGACTATATCTGTAATTATTTTTAAGTGACATGTTGATATACGTTAACATACAAAAAATCGCGTGAATGTTATTTTCATTCACCCGTATTGACATAGAAATCTATTATAATGAATTTGATGTGTCTTTTAAATGCGTGTGATGTACGGTATCTTCCCTTGTGTTTTACCATCGTTTATAAACCAGAGTAAAAGAGTGCGCTGCCAACATAAACCCCATGGTATAAAGTAGCTTAATTTTAGATTTGCTCGGACAAAGTTGTAACGCTTGTCATGTTTGAATACAATTGCAGATTTATAAATGTATATGATTGATATCTGTGTAAAAATAAACGCAATATTTATTTACGGAAATACAACGTGTAGATTTTGCTTTGGATCATGACGAAAGCAAACGGTATTGAAATACGAAACCCGCTTTTAAACATATCCTTACTAAAGCACATTCACTGATATCTTGCGTTAATACAACTTCTAGAAGATGTTTAGGGCGTTAGTTAGGATATGTTAAAAAGCGGGTTTCGTATTTCAATGCCGTTTGCTTTTGTCATGATCGTCATGATCCAATTTATTTAACGGTAAATGGTACAAAATTGCAACAAAAAGCTGTTTAGTTCAATTTGCTGCCAGTGTTTACCATTTACTGTTTTAAACATAAAATTTAAAATGTAATTATAAATGATGTCATCTCACCAAACAATATTGCGTACATTTCATTCTTAAAACTTGAGCGAATAACGTCAGATTAATTATTGCTCCTCTGGGACGACACTTGCAGCACGTGCATTAAGACCCGGTTTGCCAGAGCGCGGCACATATATTACAACAATACCGTTATCACCTTCGCAGCAGACGACTTTGTCAATCAGTTTCCTCTGACCATTAAAAGGTTATACTTTGCTTTGTAAAGCTTGAATGATTACAACAAAGTGTATATCGTTGAACTTGGAAAATCAGTCATAGAAAACACCGAACATTGAATCTGCTCCATGTATTGCCGTGTTGCTATGTTTTTCGGGTCATTTTCTGCTATTTATTGGAAAATATCCAGAGAAGAATCTTCGTTCAGCTACTTGTCATTTAAGGATTTAAATTTTCAATTTCGATTTGTATGTCGTAGGTCAAAGATAGCATGTGTCGCATAACCAAATACATGCAATCTAAATCAGGCGTAAAATGAAAAGTTGTGTGTATCCACTTACGCGAAATATCCTAATTTGTGTAGCCCATCTCAAACTCCTTTCTTTTTTTATATCCAATGTTGAATTTTTGATCATATTCGCTAAAATGTATTTTAACATTTAAAGTAATTATGTTGACTAGAGATTTTGAATATTTCTGTCCCTGAATAACGTTAGTAACTTTGAACATAATTTGTATAGCATAAACTATTCACAAGAAGGTTAATAAAAAATAAAAAGTATGGCCGACCTACATGTTCTTTCTTTTTGTTATGTAAGTGGAAATAACAACAACTTTGTATTGGCATCGCGAGGTTAAGTAGACATTCATGCAGAGTTTATCTCTCGTACGCACTGCGTTATTTCAGTTTACTATTAAACCGTACACCGTAGACATTGAAAACTAAATATGAGTCTGCTATGTACACCGCGTTAGACTGGTCAAGTAATCGTGCATCGGCTGTAGGGGCTTCAATGACAACACTGTTGTTGATGACACGTAGTGGGAAACGAAACATAATTTAACGTCCCGGAACAAATCAAATTAATAATATCATCTACAGTTATTGTAATATTTTAGGTCTATATTTAATGGTGAATATGCCCCCGGATGACCCTTTTTCTGAAATGAAAGCAGGGTGCATGCTTGCAAATCTTCATAATTTAATGTTTGAATTATATCGCATATTGTTATCATATCCTGGTTTTACAATTTAACACAAAATAATTTATTAAATACAATAAAAAAAATCCGTCAAATTTAATTGAATGAAATATGGTTTGACATCTTGGAGGGAAACGTGTACATAGATGGATAAGTACATGTTTATTGATGGATCTTTGGTATGGGTAACCTGAAACAATGTTTTACAACTCGATTAATATCTTGCTTTGTGTATAGTGGTTTGTAACCGCGTTGGGAAACGGGGAGTAACTCTTCACGTCGCATTGTTTGCGACCTTGACCTATGTTTGTAAACATGAAGCGAATATGTAGAAATTCCGAGGTTTTTAAAAGCAGTTTACAAAGCTTCAAAGAAATTAAGAAGAGTCAGAGATGCAGTGTATATAGGCAATTTTTCACTGCACCAGTAGATTCCGTGCGTATTTACTGTATTGTTTGCCATTTTGTTAGTTTCGTTTGTTCAATCTTTATAAATGTTGCACATTTTTTAACGTGACTGGCTCAGTGAATTAAGTTCAATATCAAGAACGTGGGTACTACTATATCAGCAACTTCAGGTCACTCTGAAACGATACATACAATTCATCATTCTTGAGATTTTGTTATTTAAAACGAGAATTGCATGAACAAAAAGAGATCATATACAGTGAGGTTGTCAGTTCCGAAAATTCTCCAGTTCCGAAACAAATCGACATTAATTTAACATTAAAAAAAAAACTTACCACTTTTAATTAAACAAGTTGTGCCGTCATGAGCAATAAACCTTTGGTGTTTTTTTCCACAAAAACCCGAATTAAACGGACAACTCTAAAAAGTCAACCATCATTGAAGCGCTCTCAGACATTTTTTCGAATGGAGCAAAATTCTGCCAGCGGGTGTGTAGATCAGTGGGAAAGAAACCATTATTTTCCTAATCCGTTGTCAACAGTAAGTGATAGTGGAATCGATTTGAAGGATATTTATCAGAAAATCTGAAAACAACTAGATGTGTACATTTTCAGTTGAACTGTTGATTAAAACACGCGAAACAGACACCCTGTTAGAGATGTCAGTTTCTAAACACCCGTTTCCCATAATGGGGATTGTCTCCTGAATCGTAACCTTAACATTTGACTGTATTTTCTGTTTCAATAAAAAAAAAAATTATATATGGTCCACTGAAACATTCATTTCAGATCAGCTTATGGGACTGCAGCGACACAGGCTTTTCTGAGATAACAATATATGCATATGCACTGTACTTGGTTTTCTCTTGAAAGGGTCCATTTATTTGTGTTTTCTTTATTGTACTTGTTGTTTTCTTTACTGTTATTGTTATTACAAATAATGTGATTAAATATTATCAGGTTATGTTGTTTATATTTTAAGAATGATAAATAAACGATTTTGACGGTGAGAGTTTGTTTTCCGACAACCCCTGTAATGAAAATGCACCTGCTGTCATGTGATTCGATACTAGAGAATATTAACTGGAAATAGAGAAACTGTACGATCGAGGAAAAACATAAACACACATTTATATTGAGAAAGTAATTAAAAATCAAGGTGAGCGCAGAATCGACGTTGACATTATCTGACAAATACCTTATAAATTCGAAATCAATGTCGGTCGCTGTTTTAAAGTATACATTTGTAATGTCGTTAGTGATTCGGAACTGACAACCTCACTGTAATGCAAGCCTTGTAACAAGATTCACAAGTTGCCTACATTGACATTGTATTGTAAATTGTTTTGTACAGTCAGTCATTAACTTCCATTCCACTTCTTGCATTTTTGCGGCAAATTTAACAATTGCGTTAGACATATTTCTCTTTTTTTGTAGGATGAAAGATATTTCTTTTATATACAATTTAAGTCCTGTTTGAAGGAAATCAAGCACATATCGCTATAAGTATGTAAATTCTTCATTTTAACAACGCAACCAACATATCCAATGCCGATCCAAGTCAATCAATTCCGACACACATATCTATTTATAGAAAACAATAACAAAATATATATATGTATATATAAGTTGGGTTAAGCAATAGACAGAGGATCATAACTCGGCTTTCTCAATTTTCAGCGAGGCCGGTATCGCTTTGATCTTAAGAATAGCTATTTGCGGCTACTGTTGCAGTAACAGCCAAAAGACACTGATCAGAAAATTTCAGGCGCCCCGCTGACTCTGATTTCGAAAATCAAGCGCCCCGGGGAGGGACCGTTAATGGCCTGTGGAAAGCACTGACTACTATTGGTTTAATAATAATGGAAATAATATATTCTAAGAATTATTAATAATATAAAAAAATTATATGCAACAGGGAGCATTCCAGATACAACCATATGCTCCAAAGTGCCCTTTTAAAAAATACTGTGCACTCGAAAGTGCTCTTCTGACAAAATAGCCTCTGCCCTTTTCAAATCCTATCAGGAGCACTGTTACTAGATTATTAGTAGATATAAAATTATTCAGCATCAAAATATGGTGCCCCTTTTATTGAACTAAGCAGTACACTTACTTATAAACTGTCATATTCAAACAACATTTTGGTAGACTTAAATATGGTGGTTGCACCACAACCATATGTCACACAATAACAAATATAAAAACAACATGTTAAGTCATGGATGCTAGAGGTACTGAATTTATCATTTTAATGGCAAACCTTGAACATGGTCCTTTTCAATGATAATTGTTGACTTCTTTTTCAGAATGCAATTAGAAATGGGATTGTGGGAATGGTGGGACGGTATGTATAATCTTATTAAAGTATTGATCTAGGATTCAAATAACAATTTTAAACTAGCTTTTTTGTTCTCTTGAAAGTATTTAAATAAATATTAACACCGATATAATATGAGACAAAATATATTAATTCCTTTCTAAGTATTGTGGGAAATTGTCTTATTTCCAATCTTGTTTGAGCATAAATGTAAATTTGTGTATGTTTGCACTGCACTGTTGGTGGATTTCGGCATATGTGGCGTGTTCTGAGAAAACTGGGCAACATGCTTGTGCGTAAATTGTCATCCCAGATTAGCCTGTGCAGTTCGCACAGGCTAATCAGGGATGACAATTTCCGCCTTTATGGAATTTTTCGTTTAAATGATGTCTCTTCTAAGCAAAAATCCAGTTTAGGCGGAAAGTGTCATCCCAGATTAGCCTGTGCGGACTGCACAGGCTAAACTGGGATGACACTTTACGCACAAGCATTTTGCCCAGTTTTCTCAGAACACACCACATATTTTCTGGTATTGTTTAAAAAATGAAATATGAGTTAATACTTTCTGATTTATATATACCAATAACAACTTTTCAAAGCAAACAATGTATAATTGATAAAATCATAATTTAACTATGAAATTAACTAAACAAAAAATGATTTGGTCACCAATAATTGGTATGTTAAATGGTCAGAAAATATCTTGATATGTCTTAATTTTAAAGACAGAGATTTCCAAAAACATTCTGATTAATATTTTTCATTTCATAACCAGAACTCCTCTTCTAAGGCTTAACAAAATCAGCAATGAAACAGGTAACCCTCTTTATTACAGGTAAAAAATCTGTGTTTGTTAATTTGTATCTCAGAAATATCTGTTAATAAATGCTAAGAAAGATATACCGAGTAAATGTGTTGGTATCGGCTTAAACTTAGTCGATATGAACTTAATTGAAGTTAAAATAATTTGAGGTATGGTACTTATTGTAAGAAAGTTAATATATTTTATTTAATATTCTTCGTTCATACTCATGTATTAGTTTAAGTTTGAGTTTGAGAAAATACAATCTTGACATCCAAATCGTGCGTACTTGTTTGAATTTTCTAAACAGTTTACTTTCCCATGTTTATACAGGCTGTGAAATTCTTGCCAAGGCAGAGTTTTGCAATGGAGGAGGTTCAGTTAAAGACAGGGCTGCTTATTTTCTAATCAAAGATGCCTTGGAAAAGGGTATGCAACTTTCTCATCAGATTTTTACTGTGAATTGTTAGAGCCTTGCTCTGGGAAAATGGGACTTAATGCATGTGCGTAAAGAGTCATCCCAAATTAGCCGGTGCAGTCTGCACAGGCAACTATGGGGTGACACTTTCTGCTTTTATGTTGTTTTTTTTAAAGGAAGTCTCTTCTTAGCGACAATTTAGTTGAAGTGGAAAGTTTTGTCCCTGATTAGCCTTTGTGGACTGCACATGCTAATCTGGGACGACACTTAAGGCACATGCCTTAATAAGCCCCATTTTCTAAGAACGAGGCTCGTTATATTTTTTGGTGTTTCTAAGCTCAGCATGGGCATGAAGTTCTTGTGTCGTCCATCTCATTGTGGCATCCAATTGTTACAATTCTTCCACACATCGAAAATAGAATATTGTTTTATTTTGGTCTGTAAAAAAAATGGGTTGCTGTGAATATGCTGATTGTGGTTGTGGGATAGTAAACAATAGTTTTAGCCTTGAGCTATTGTTCATGAATGCATAATTTTTTAATACAAAATATAGTCATTTGTAATGAGCATTTTTATTGAAGATAAATATTCATATAATAGAAGATAGTGATTCAAAGGGCAGAAAACATGACCCATAACTCTTAATCCAATATAAATGGAGCTATTGACATTTGTTAACATAATTATTTTCTTGTGTGTTTGAGGAAATTCAAATGAAACATTATGTTATGGTAAAGGACAAATAGATAAAATGCAACAACAAAAAAGTCCATAAATCTTGCTTCAATATTTAGGTTGTTTTTTGGTTTTGTTTACTTTTCTTGTGTGATAGAGGATATAAAAGGACAAGTAGAAAAAATGTTGAGTACAAGTTGAAGAACTGAAACACTTTATTCAATTGTTAGTATTACTTACAATGCTATTAGCCATCATTAAATGTTCTTTTTTTTTAAGTTTCATAAGCACTTTTTTTGACATGCAGCAAGAATGACATGAATGATATTATCTACAACATTAAAAATGTAATGTCATGAAATAAGATTTTTTTTAGTTGAGTGCAGCCTTAATTACCTGGATTTAAATTGCAATCCCGTATGTAATTGACAAGTCTGCAATATTCTCATATTCCCACTGGACCCAAAATCATTCAACATGTTGAACTCCGGCCTTAAATGAATCACTTTCAGTGTAAAGTCCTAGCCACAAGGCTAGAAAAGTTTTAGCTTTTATTTCAATTGGTTAAATATATGACTTTGAGTCTTAAGACGTAGCTCATGATTATGAATGCGGAACCAGCGAGAAATCATAAATAGGTGCATAATCACCAAGAGACATTCAATTCAATCCCCACCAAACCCAGTTCTGTTGTATTCCAGGACAGCTGGGGCCTGGGGGCACTGTGGTGGAAGGCACAGCCGGCAACACGGGGATAGGACTGGGGCACATGTGCCTTGCCATGGGATACAAGTGTGTCATCTACATGCCTGACAACCAGTCTCAGGTAGGTGTCATGAAGTGTGGACTGCTGTGGTCTCTTTTAAGTCTAAACCTATTTATGTTAGATTGATTGAATCAAAGCCTAGTGCTTATGGCGATGCTCTTAAGTCTATATCCTGGGTAAAACCAGTTCTTGGTGTCTATAGGGTGATCTTAACAATCCTCCAACAGTGGGGAATCCAACGCGGTTGCTAGGCGGACACCACTTCAAACACACCAGATTGCCCTTAAAGTTTTAAGTGAAACTGAATATGGTGCCTATCCTTTTAACTAAGCAGACTTTCAATATTTCTAAAAATTGCAAACATATCTGATATCAACATGATGGACTACCTTAGATTTCTAGGGCAAATCTTATATGTGTTAAAAGATTGGAATCAGACCCTTTGAATTCTCAGGCTGCCAATTATCTTTGTCTCACAGGTGTTAACTAATTCTAAAAAGGACAATTTTTGGTATAATTAATAATATGCCTCTCAGTGTTTCAATTTGATAATAAAACAGTAAGTATAATCACCTGAACAAAAATATATATGAAAATATATATAGTACCTTTCACCAAGGCTCAAATCTGGATCAAAATGTAAATGCCTTGACCACTCAGACATTCTAGCATATACAAAGCAGGTTGTAGTATTCATGTCAAGTAAGTTTAATGGAAACAAAATTATTGGATCTTCATGGATAACAATTGCTTAATCCTTCTCTCGATTTTTCTTTATTTCAGGAGAAAATAGATATGTTAAAAACTCTTGGGGCCGATGTGAGACTATGTCCTGTGAAACCATTCACAGACGAAATGAACTACAATCATCAAGTAAGTTATTTGTTTGTAATTATTCTAAACATTATAGAAACCAATCGGAAATTTACATCCACTGCATCAAAGGCGTAGGATGGTAGATACACCTGCAAGTCATTTTCCTGGTAAGAACCAGTACCTGGTGTCTTGAGTTGTGTTCAAAAAACATTGCCAGAGTGAGGCTCGAACCCAGGAACCCTGGGCAGCCTAGTCACAAGGGGGACACTATAGCCACTTTATCATTGAATTTTCTTTGATTCGTGTACTGTTATTGATTTAAAAATATGATACCAGTTTTTACTAATCTCTCATCCAATTAGTTGGTGTCCTAGGAGATAACTGTTGTTTGTGTTGCTTGTTTAAACTGTGTTAGGAGTTGACCGATTTTGAAATATGATGCCTGCATACAATATTGTTTACTGAAAAATTTGATTTCAATTATTTACTCTCTTTTTTTCTGTCTCACTAAAGGATCTTTTTTATGCCCCCTTTTTAAAAAAAGGAGGTATATTGTTTTTGGCCTATCTGTCTGTCATTGTATGTGTCTGTCTCTCTGTCCCAAAACTTTAACCTAGGTTAAAGTTTTGTCATAATTTTTGCAATATTGATCATAGCAACTTGATATTTGGCATGCATGTGTATCTCATGGAGCTGCACATTTTGAGTGGTGAAAGGTCAAGGTCATCCTTCAAGGTCAAAGGAAAAAAAAAAAAAAACAGCGGCGCAATCGGGGGCATTGTGCTTCTGACAAACACATCTCTTGTTCATATCTCACCTGAGCACAACATGCGTTAGTGGTCCGTCGGGAGGTGAACATTGTCTTTCTTGCGTCGTCAACTTTAAGCTTGTGAATACCGTATTGGCTACATTTATCTCAAACAGTTTATCAAGCCTTATGAACACTGTAGAACTCAAACTTTGGCCACAACAACATGAAATATCTCAGAACATCTGCATCAGTGATAACTAATCTAGTTTTCAATCAGACGGATCCAGAAAATTGCAGCTTGAAGTTTAAACACCTCCACAGGTACTGTAAACGGATTACTTTCTGTTCATCACAAATCATAAACAGATAAAAGGCTGATAAATAAAAAACTATAATATAAGTTCAGAAGATGTGGTATCAGAAAATCTTCAAAATGAAAGTTTGATACAATCACAAGTTATATTCGCGTGTTCATCAGAAAATTCATTCATGTTTGCAAAAGATGTGCTTTTTTTGAAAATCCCCATTGTTCTCTGCAGATTTATTTTTTCTTTAAGCACTAAGACTCATCATATGATGTTTTTAAAATAACAAAAAAGAATCATATCTTTTTCCTATAAGATAGTTTAACCTCTTAACATGTGATATCCAAGTGCAATGACTGTCTAAATATGATTCACGTATGGAAACGTCTTTATTTCCACTACGTTGTAAACATTGCAACCAGGGTCCTTACCATTTTCCTTTTATAGCTTAAGTAGAAGCTCTTGAAGTCTAGATGTCACATTTTTGCCCAACTAACCAGGCCGGCTAGCTCAGATTGTAGAGTGCTAGGCTACAAATCCTAGGATAGCAGGTTTGATCTGAGCCCATTCGGGGCCACATATCTTTTGTGCGGATTGGTCATGAAATCATTTTTACTGCCATTCTCCTCTTACCTCTGAATCAATCAGGATGTCTTTAACCCTTTGAGCGCTGGAACCGGATTTTGAAGGCCTTTGCAAACAGTTTGGATCCAGATGAGACGCCACAAAACGTGGCGTCTCATCAGGATCCAAACTGTTTGCTATTCTGATAGTTTTCTTTGAAAAAAAATCAAAGAAAATGCTAATTTTAGAAATTCAGCAGACAACATTTTAGCAGACGACAAATTTCCCAGCATGCAACGGGTTAAATTGGCATAATGATGTGCACATAGTAATGGTAAACCAGATATCCCAGGAAAAGTGTGAATAGGTCAACTGATGGCAGTTTAATGACTGAAATACTGTGAATAGGTCAACTGATGGCAGTGAAATGACTGAAATACTGTTCAAATTGCAAAAACATTCAACTAAACAAGCCAAGGAAAAACCCTAAACAAACATTAAAGTTTCTAAAAAAAAAAATTGTTAACAAAACAAAACAAACCAAACATGAAACTTTCTAAAAAAAAATGTGAATAAAACAAAACTAACAAACAACTTTTACAAAACAGTTGTCTCAATGATATCTAGACAACTGGGAAAATGGTTCCGAAATGTTTGAAAACATGGCTGCCAGTTGGCAGACATTCTTTCTTTAAGCTAAGATACACTTATTCCAATACCAATAGGGTCCTATTGTAAAACAGCCAATCTTCAAGGCATGTTTCTTGCTTTTCCTTTATTTCAAATTGAGCAAGCCTGGTATCAATGTAAAGATGAATATGTCGTCTGTCAAAAATTGCAAAACAAAAATATGTCTGGCAGTTTCTAAGAAAAAACATCTTTACTGTACTTCACTTAGGCCATTAAACATGTGGATTGTGTAAACAATAATTATCGTATTATTATCATTTTTAAAATGAATGGAGAATTTAAGAAAAATGCTTAGAACAAATGCCAGTAATTTTATAATGTCTTATTAAGATCCAATTTGTTTCAAACTTGCAAAACCAAAAATAATAAGATCTCTGTCGATATAAATAATGATAATTTGGCCAAGATAAAAAATGGTTTCTCTGTGTTTAAAAATACGGCCACCAGAGGGCCAGGAAGTTATGATAATAGTGAAAACTATGACAGTTTTTAAAAATGGACAACAATATGATAAGCAAATTCCTAATAACATGAACTCAGGTGAGCGTTCCAGTGCTCTAAAGACCCTCTTGGTTGGTTTGCCTTTAGCTCACTATAAAATGTGTCCACCGTGTTGGAAATTTTCTTTCCATCTTCATCACTTATGTTCAACGTCTTCATCACATTTTTACCGATTATTTCAATCAAAGCATTGTGAATATTCAAAACAGGCAAAGCGCTATGCAGACAGTATTGAGAATGCAGTCTGGACCAACCAGTTTGATAACACTGCAAACAGACGGGCACATATTGAAACAACAGGACCAGAAATATGGAACGACACAAGTAGGTTATTCACTTATTTAGTCCATTATTAATGTAAGAGGAGATATTATCATATATTTCAACATGTATTTTAAGAAAAATGAGTGTCAAAAAATTACAGGTTATAAAGTCATTCATTAAGTGTTGATGCATTATGACATATTTCGGTAAGATTGATATTCAAAATCTGCAATGATATTTTACATTTGCATACAAAGTTTTAGCACAAATCAACATGATGGTGTCATACGCCTACACTAGTTTCGTAACCCCACAGTATTAAAGTAAGGGTTTAATTTGTTGATGCCCACTGAGATGAAATGTTTATTCTTGATGCCCACTGAGATGAAATGTTTATTCTTGATGCCCACTGAGATGAAATGTTTATTATTGATGCCCACTGAGATGAAATGTTTAGTCTTGATGCCCACTGAGATGAAATGTTTATTATTGATGCCCACTGAGATGAAATGTTAATTATTGATGCGCACTGAGATGAAATGTTTATTATATGTTTCAGATGGGAAGGTGACAGCCATAGTGTTTGGAACAGGCACTGGAGGAACGCTGGCAGGTAGGCTGGGCTTATTAGCATATAAACTTGGTGAGCTTTTGGGATGGCCAATAGTCCATCATCAATGCATCCATCTGTCTTCAACTTTTGATTCCTGGAGGTTTTCATTAAACTTCTTTTGAAAACTTGTGAATAATACTCGGTTAAGTCTCTTTGAGTCTCAGCTTTACATTGGAGGGGACTGCAGGAATGCACTCTATCAGACACATCAACAAAAATGGACGAAACTAGGCAAACTAATGAACGGCAATGTGAGAATTATGCATGACCTCCTATTGTCACTTGAGGTCAGCTAACTAAAAATAAACCACTTAATATTTAAATAACTCTTTAAGTACACAAGATATAATGAAATTTGGTTGTAGCTGTACCATAGGTCCTTTTGTAGATGCCTCCGTTTTATCTGTCTGTCTGTCTTTAACGCTCAAATAACAAAAAAGTAACATTAATATGTGATCCTAAAACTTGGTGATTCTTATTCTTGGGTCCAAGATTGAGTGAGTAAGTCAGGGCCCAGGGCTAAGGTTCATACTTGACATCAAAGGGGGAAATCACATGATATTCAAGATGGCGACAACAATGCTGAGAAGGTATTTTTCACCGTTTTATACGCTTAACCACTTTTGTTTCATTTTTAAATGACGCTCCCTTTCCTGCCATATCAGTAAGAAAGTGATAAGTGTTTATTTTTTGTATTAAAATTTGATTGATACCTCGACTTTACTTGCTGCAAATTTTCTTAGTGGAGCTGTAATTAGGTCATCCCGCTTAGAAATGTCGCAGCGAGTTAAGAAGAGATAAAGAGCGCATATTAATACGAAATAAACGCTAGTAACTGTCTTGCTGATATAGCTGGAAAGTGAGCGGCATTAAACAAATTATACAAGTAATAAAGGGTATAAAACGGAAAAAAATACCTGTCTTGATCATATGATTACCCCTCTGGACATAGTTGTGTCCTGATTGCAGGGGTTGGGATGTACTTGAAAGACAAGAGGAAAAACATCCAGGTAGTCTGTGCTGACCCTCAGGTGAGTGCATTATGTGAGTCATCCAGAGGCAAGTTTGTGTATTTAGTATAACTTGATAAGTCGAATCTATAGATTAGTGTATATCTTAAAAAGTCACATATAGTAAAGTGTATGACTTCAAAAATCACAAATCTAGTAAAGTGTATGACTTGGTCAGTAACATCTAGTCAAATGAGATACTTGATAAGTCTAATCTAGTAAAGTGTATAACTTCATAAGACATCCACTGATCATTAAGTGTAATACTTGGTTAGCTGTAAAGTTTTCAAGTCTCAGTGTTATCTGATGGAAGCTTTTTTTATGTACAAACTAATCTAAAGGACTCATTTAAATCAAGACATTTCAGTTAAATAAAAGTGGTACCCATGGTTATCTTTTTGAAAAAGTGTTTTGTTGAATTGTTTTATAAGTTGGTTCTTAAACAAACAAACAAACAAAGAAATATCTGTTCATTGTTCTCACATGCAATTAAATTTGCCAGTAAAATGAGGAAAACTGAAGAATACGATTAAATTTAATAGCATGCATTTCCATGTGGTCATGGTATGAAATAATAATTTTTTGTATGAGATAATGCTGTTCTTGATATTAAAGCTCAAATATCATTTCACTATGAGAACAAAGTACGAAAAATCTTCTACAAATATAACTTCAACGTTTTGTAACAAGAAACATAATTCACATTTCATGATATTTAAAAAAACATGATTTGTCTCCCTTAGTCTAAAAACACCCAGTATGTTGTCTGATTTAAAACATTGTGACTTCATGTTTGTTTATCCTATCTTAGCCATTCAAATTTATTTATAAAGGCATTTGAGCAGTGCATATCAGTGCATATTGTCTGTTTAGCAGCACACTTGTGGTGAGCTATAGGATCGCCTTTTCAAGGGTGTAACATTTTGTTGGCCCTTGCATTGGTTATTTTAAATTTGCTCCAGGAAAATACAATTTGAGAAATTCTCAGGCCTCCCCATTTTAAGATTAGTCAGTGCTTATAATTTGTTACAGGTGCTTGTCTGGTATTCACGTGATTAGACTTTGTCACTGTAAATACTATATATAATGTTTTGATCATAATGTTTGTACCAGTAACATAATGAGGTAATATTTGCATTGACACGGTTGTTGTTTTCTCCAAAGTGTCAAAACAGCTTTATATTCACAGAAAAACGCTACAATGTGAAATTGGAACAACAACAATACATTATATATTGTTTTACCTGTGTATTTATTAATTTTGACAAATTATAAGTAAAATACACACTTGCATATATAATTGCATCAATTAAATTTATTTTACTAAAAGACTGCTTTATTGGAATTTTGTAATCCTCAAAAATGAAATTGTGTCAAAGAATACAGTTTAAAATGATTTGTTTTATGAAGTTTTGAACTGTATTCATGGGCAAGATTTCATTTTTGAGGATTACAAAAATCCAATAAATCTGTTAAAAAAAAACAACAGATTTAAACTGAGGAAACCACAAAGTAAGAAAGGCCAACCTTATTTTGTCAGCTAGTGGCCCTAAGGGTCACAGGCTTTTAACAGATTTTTTCACCCCTGCTTTTGTCTGCTGTGCATAACCTTGTCATTCAAACGAGATGTACTCCTTGGCCTTTCAAAGTTCAAAAACTTAGCCCGTGAGTGATTTAGGGTCCTTTGGGTCCACTTATTAAAATGTTTTTGCTGTGGTTTCCAATATACCAATATCAGCAACAACTTTCGCCATGGTAACAACATCCAATGCTCTCGCACGTGAAAACACAGTTTCATTAAAACCTTTCAAAATGACACAAATCAAGTCAAATACTGTTGTAATGTGAGCACGACATGATGATTTACCACATGTTCACTTATATTTCTTAGCTTTAAGATCAGTTGTAGTGATCAAATTTCTGTTAGTCTGGCTTTTAATTTATTATCATATTGATACATGTACTCAAATATCCAGCTTGTAGACTGAAATGCTGACAAAATAGGCCACTATTCCTCTTTCAAAACATGTACACTTGTGAATTATAATTATCAGGATGCAGGATCACGTGACTTTGTGGGGATCACAATTGTACATGAATGGATGTGAACACACCGTAAAATGATGCTTTTTTTTTCAAATAACTTTTTTAAAATATTTTTTCTTAAGAATTTCAACAAATGCAAAAAAGACAGGTTGCTGAGATGCTGAGTGTTTTTGAAAAAAAGTTATTCAGTGAAAAATGTTAATCCAAAACTGTAAAAAATTGGGGGGAAAAAAGCATAAAATGTGCATGTCTTCATGCATAATGAAATGCATAGGAAAAGATTATTGTATTATAATTTCATTACATGTTTTATTGTTTTAAGTGATAAATTTGAGCCTAGCTCTGAAACAATGGGGTTTAATTCATGTGAGTGCAGTCCGCACAGGCTAATCAGGAACAACACTTTCGCCTAAACTGGATTTTTGTTAAGAAGACACTTCCTTAAAACGAAAAATACAATAAAAGCATTAAGTGTTGTCCCTGATTAGTTTTTTGCATACACTTGCATTTAAGTATTTTTAAAAATAGTCAGTCAAAAAACTCAATTTAATCCGGGGAGGAGTCATTAAAATGAAAGGATTTTTTGGACCAGGTGATGGCAGCTGTGTCTCCCAATACAAAAACACCCCTTAAAATCCTGTATCCATAGTGATTTGGATCAACACAAATTACAATAATTTGTTTATTGACCTTTGCCAAAACCTTTGAGCAAAATTTCTCTCATCTCACTTTGTTACTATTTTACATAAACTTGCTAGATTACACATAATAAACAAACAGTGGTCACAGACAATAGAAATAACATTTGAAAATGGTAATTTTTAATTTTGTTAAATCTAAGTCAGCTAAAATGCTGGGCCCAATTGAATGTGTTATTGAAATAAAATAAACACATTTGATTTGAACTTTTACATTTTTTAAATGATCAGTCTTTGAAGGTCTTAAATACCATCCCAAGCCAATATTTCACACTTTTTTTCCTATTGTTAATTTGACCCGCATCATGCAAAAAAGGGTCTTATGCCATATGCGACCGGCGAAGCTCCAGATCAGACTATTCAAAGTCTGGTCAGGAGCTACACTGTCCGCTATAACCCTTTGAGCGCTGGAACCGGATTTTGAAGGTTTTTGCAAACAGTTTGGATCCAGATGAGACGCAACAGAACGTGGCGTCTCATCAGGATCCAAACTGTTTGCTATTCTGATAGTATTTTTTTTTTTTTAAATCAAAGAAAATGCTAATTTTAGAAATTTAGCAGACAACATTTTAGCAGACGACAAATTTACCAGCATGCAAAGGGATAAAGTCTGCAAGGTTTTTTTGGACACATAAGCAGACATGGTAGCTCCTGACCAGACTGTGCAGATATGCAGGCTGGTCTGGAGCTATGCTGACCGCATATGGCATGAGACTAATTTTCGTCTGATGCGGCTCATTTGATGTTGCGATCCTCAAAATGTGCTGATGGTTTCACACCTTCTTTGAAAAGGCCCTCATGCTCATTAATATAGGCATTTAATTATGTTCATTAGTTTGCACAATTATCAAGTTGTTAAAAAGTTTACAAAACAAAATTTTAATAATTATCAATTACAACAATTACATACCCATGCTCCCAACAGATCTGTCATAGTTTCTATTTGATTTTCATTAATTTGTAAAACAAATTTTGAAATTGCATACTGGTTAACTGTAAAAGACTTTCCCACAAATTTATGTATGATAACTTGAAGCAAATCCTTAGATCTGAAACCATTGTTATTTTAATTTTTTGGCTGTCCCAATGACTTTGAAATAACAATGGTTTTGGTACTGTTATACTTGATGAGGATATTTTAGAGTATTATTGTTAAAAAAGACTTTGATAAAAAAAGTTCTTGATGGTCCTAATTTAAGGGTTTTTCATGTATATTTTCAATTATTGTGGTAATTGTTGCACACTTGTTACTTGGTGGATATTACAATTGTTAAAGGTTATTGAAATTGAAACCTGATGTTGATCCTCTTCCTTCCACTTGAAGTTTTCAAGTGTTTTCAAGTGGTTCATGCTTGTTTATGACAATCCCTTTTTAAAATGTCACAATCAAAGCATTGTTGCTGTCATAATTTCATTGAACTGCAATTATGTGGAACCTTTGACAATTCAGTACACTTGAAAAGTGAAATTGAAACAACTGTCTTGCTGGTACAAGTGAAGTGAGGGTTACATAATGTGTGCCTATGGATGGTAGTAGAAGTTGTTTTGGTTGCAAAGTTCACAAGGAAATGTGTATGAATAATTTCATTGGCAGTCAAAGTACATTTATTGTTTTCATTTCCTTAAAGGTTTTTTTTCCTTTTTGTGTTGAATTATTGCAACTACCGCTTTATGTAACCACAAGTCGTAAGCAGCTTGCATCATTGTGATAAAGAGCTTGCATGGAGCTACAACTCTAAAGCATAAAAAAGAAGCTTTAATTAAATTGAAAAAGGCCACAAGCTAAAACAGGTGAAACAGTCATGTTATAACTTTGTTTTTTCGGAATGAAAAATTAGAGTTTTCAAGATACACACAGCAAAGAGTTCAACACACACAGCATAGAGGTCTACACACACAGCACAGAGGTCAACTCACACAGCACAGAGGTCAACACACACAGCACAGAGGTCAACACACACAGCATTGAGGTCAGGAGACACACATCACAGAGGTCAACACACACAACACAGAGGTCAACACACACAGCATAGAGGTCAACACACACAGCACAGAGGTCAACACACACAGCACAGAGGTCAACTCACACAGCATAGAGGTAAACACACACATCATATAGGTCAACACACACATCATAGAGGTTAACTCACACAGCATAGAGGTCAAAACACACAGCACAGAGGTCAACACACACAGAATAGAGGTCAACACACACAGCAAAGAGGTCAACACACAAATCATAGACGTCAACTCACACAGCATAGAGGTCAACACACACAGCACAGAGGTCAACACAAACAGCATAGAGATCAGCACACACAGAACAGAGGTCAAAACACACATCAAAGAGGTCAACTCACACAGCATAGAGGTAAACACACATCCTAGAGGTCAACTCACACAGCATAGAGGTCAACACACACAGCACAGAGGTCAACACAAACAGCATAGAGGTCAACACACACAGCACATAGGTCAACACACACATCAGAGAGGTCAACTCACACAGCATAGAGGTCAACTCACACAGCATAGTGGTTAACACACACACATCATAGAGGTCAACCCACACAGCATAGATGTCTACACACACAGCACAGAAGTCTACACACACAGCACAGAGGTCAGCTCACACAGCATAGAGGTCTACACACACAGCACACAGGTCAACTCACACAGCATAGAGGTCAACACACACAGCACAGAGGTCAACACACACAGCATAGAGGTCAACATACACAGCATAGAGGTATACACACACAGCACAGAGGTCTACACACACAGCATAGAGGTCTACACACACATAATATAGGTCTACACACACAACATAGAGGTCTACACATACAGCACATAGGTCTACACACACAGCAAAGAGGTCTACACACACAGCACAGAGGTCTACACACACAACATAGAGGTCTACACAAACAGCACAGAGGTCAACACACACAGCATAGAGGTTTACACACACAGCACACAGGTCAACACACACAGCACAGAGGTCTGCACACACAGCATAGATGTATTCACACACAGCATAGAGGTCTACACGAACAGCATAGAGGTCTACACACACAGCATAGAGGTCTACACACAGCACAGAGGTCTACACACACAGTATAGCGGTCTACACACACAGCATAGAGGTCTACACACACAGCACAGAGGTCTACACACACAACATAGAGGTCTACACACACAGCACAGAGGTCAACACCAACAGCATAGAGGTCTACACATACAGCACAGAGGTCTACACACAGAGCATAGAGGTCTACACACACAGCATAGAGGTCTACACACACAGCATAGAGGTCTACACACACAACATAGAGGTCTACACACACAGTGCAGAGGTCTACACACAGTTTAGAGGTCTTCACACACAGCATAGATGTCGACACACACAGCATAGAGGTCAACACACACAGCATAAAGGTCTACACACACAGTATAGAGGTCTACACACACACAGCATAGAGGTCAGCTCACACAGCACAGAGGTCTACACACACAGCATAGAGGTCTACAACACAGCATAAAGGTCTACACACACAGCATAGAGGTCAACTCACACAGCATAGAGGTTTACACACACAGCACAGAGGTCAACTCACACAGCATAGAGGTCAACCCACACAGCACAGAGGTCAACACACACAGCACAGAGGTCAACACACACACAGCACAGAGGTCAACACACACAGCACAGATGTCTACACACACATCATAGAGGTCAACTCACACAGCATAGAGGTCAACAATCACAGCACACAGGTCAACACACACAGCACAGAGGTCAATACACACAGCACAGAGGTCTACACACACAGCATAGAGGTATACACAAACAGTACACAGGTCAATTCACACAGCATAGAGGTCTACACACACAGCACACAGGTCAACACACACAGCACAGAGGTCTACACACACATCATAGAGGTCAACACACACAACTTAGAGGTCAACAAACACAGCATAGAGGTCAGACCACACAGCAAAGAGGTCAGACCACACAGCATAGAGGTCAGACCACACAGCACAGAGGTATACACACACAGCACAGAGGTCAACACACACAGCACACAGGTCAACACACACAGCACAGAGCTCAACACTCACAGCATAGAGGTCAGACCACACACCACAGAGGTCAACACACACAGCACAGGGGTCAAACTCCAGAATTAAGGAGAGTAATTCTTGTTTGTATCCACTACTTTTATACTACAACGCCAGCTGTAAACATACAATTATTAAAACTGGTATGACCGCCTTGGAACAGTCAATGCAAAGCAGTGGAGGTTTGAAGCTGTTTGAGGGCTAGCTGAANATAAACAATTATAAAGCAGTTTCTTTGCTAAAAATGGCATTGTATTTGTATGACTGAAATGATGTATGGACAATAAACAATTATAAAGCAGTTTCTTTGGTAAAAATGGCATGGTATTTGTATGACTGAAATGATGTATGGACAATAAACAATTATAAAGCAGTTTCTTTGGTGAAAAAGGCATTGTATTTGTATGACTGAAATGATGTATGGACATAAACAATTATAAAGCAGTTTCTTTGCTAAAAATGGCATTGTATTTGTATGACTGAAATGATGTATGGACAATAAACAATTATAAAGCAGTTTCTTTGGTAAAAATGGCATTGTATTTGTATGACTGAAATGATGTATGGACAATAAACAAGTATAAAGCAGTTTCTTTGGTAAAAATGGCATTGTATTTGTATGACTGAAATGATGTATGGACAATAAACAAGTATAAAGCAGTTTCTTTGGTAAAAATGGCATTGTATTTGTATGACTGAAATGATGTATGGACAATAAACAATTATAAAGCAGTTTCTTTGGTAAAAATGGCATTGTATTTGTATGACTGAAATGATGTATGGACAATAAACAATTATAAAGCAGTTTCTTTGGTAAAAATGGCATTGTATTTGTATGACTGAAATGATGTATGGACAATAAACAATTATAAAGCAGTTTCTTTGGTAAAAATGGCATTGTATTTGTATGACTGAAATGATGTATGGACAATAAACAATTATAAAGCAGTTTCTTTGGTAAAAATGGCATTGTATTTGTATGACTGAAATGATGTATGGACAATAAACAATTATAAAGCAGTTTCTTTGGTAAAAATGGCATTGTATTTGTATGACTGAAATGATGTATGGACAATAAACAATTATAAAGCAGTTTCTTTGGTAAAAATGGCATTGTATTTGTATGACTGAAATGATGTATGGACAATAAACAATTATAAAGCAGTTTCTTTGGTAAAAATGGCATTGTATTTGTATGACTGAAATGATGTATGGACAATAAACAATTATAAAGCAGTTTCTTTGGTAAAAATGGCATTGTATTTGTATGACTGAAATGATGTATGGACAATAAACAATTATAAAGCAGTTTCTTTGGTAAAAATGGCATTGTATTTGTATGACTGAAATGATGTATGGACAATAAACAATTATAAAGCAGTTTCTTTGGTAAAAATGGCATTGTATTTGTATGACTGAAATGATGTATGGACAATAAACAATTATAAAGCAGTTTCTTTGGTAAAAATGGCATTGTATTTGTATGACTGAAATGATGTATGGACAATAAACAATTATAAAGCAGTTTCTTTGGTAAAAATGGCATTGTATTTGTATGACTGAAATGATGTATGGACAATAAACAATTATAAAGCAGTTTCTTTGGTAAAAATGGCATTGTATTTGTATGACTGAAATGATGTATGGACANTATATATGGATAAGACAATGATGCACGCCAAATGGCATTGTACAACATCTGTTAATAACGGAGTTATGGCCCTTTGTATCTTGAAAAAATGCTTTTTACTATAGGCACTTTTGTGTCCGGAGCCATATCTTGGAAGTGCTTTGGCGGATTTCATTGAAACTTGGTATGAGTATATATTTAGATAAGACGATGATGCACGCCATATGGCATTGTACACCATCTGTTAATAATGGAGTTATGGCCCTTTGTATCTTGAAAAAATGCTTTTTACTATAGGCACTTTTGTGTCCGGAGCCATATCTTGAAAGTGCTTTGGCGGATTTCATTGAAACTTGGTATGAGTATATATATGGATAAGACGATGATGCACGCCAAATGGCATTGTACACCATCTGTTAATAACGGAGTTATGGCCCTTTGTATCTTGAAAAAATGCTTTTTACTATAGGCACTTTTGTGTCTGGAGCCATATCTTGGAAGTGCTTTGGGGGATTTCATTGAAACTTGGTATGAGTATATATATGGATAAGAAGATAATGCATGCCAAATGGCATTGTACACCATCTGTTAATAACGGAGTAATGGCCCTTTATTTTGTAGTATGTTCATCCATCTGATTTGCACCCATCCCTAAACAAAAGATATGTTGCGGGGGATATCAATTCTACGAATTTGCTTGTTACACATATAATTTTAGGGATCTAGTGTCATAAAGGTAGAAATCTATTGAAACAAAGAGGGGATAGGTTTTTAAGTTATAACTTTGAAATATCGTCCATCTATAAAAGATATTAAACTATCAAATAAGCGATGATTCTACAGAAAAATGTAAAAAACTAGGTGTAAGAAAGATCGCAAATATGTATTATCCATTGAACAAAAATAGCTCTACTGCCTACAGCCTCTGAAGACTGAAATGATGTATGGACAATAAACAATTATAACCCTTTGCATGCTGGAAAATTTGTTGTCTGCTAAAATGTCATCTGCTGAATTTCAAAAATTAGCATTTTCTTCCTTTTTTTTTCGAAGACCACTATCAGAGTAGCAAACAGTTTGGATCCTGATGAGACGCCACGTTCTGTGGCGTCTCATCTGGATCCAAACTGTTTGCAAAGGCCTTCAAAATCCGGTTCCAGCGCTCAAAGGGTTAAAGCAGTTTCTTTGGTAAAAATGGCATTGTATTTGTATCAGACTAAGGCTCAGTTTAAATTGTGATTGATTGGAATAAAAATTCTTTTTAATTGACTTTGATAATGGACAAGTTTTTGTTACATAAAAAATGTCTTGCATTTTGATTTATTAGAATTACCTGATGTCAGGTACAAAGATGACATTCAATTAATGACTAAGACATGAAAAGATTCAGGAAAAAGTTATTTCCAGATTATTAACTTTCTCTTTCAAGAAAAAACATAACTTTATCCTACTAATGAACTTAACTTTTTTTCTCTGTTTAACCTCTGTATATTGTGCAAGCCCCTGCTAATGTTTTGATGTCCACTTATTAACTCAAACAGTTTAAATCAGACATTCATTCAACTTGGTGATACTGGTTATGAGCGTAATATCTGGGCCCAGCTTGACCACCCTGATCGCTTGAAGCCAGTCCCGGATAACCCATTAGCCCTTTGCATGCTGGGATATTTGTCGTCTGCTAAAATGTTGTCTGCTGAATTTCTAAAATCAGCATTTTCTTTGATTTTTTTCAAAGAATACTATCAGAATAGCAAACAGTTTGGATCCTGATGAGACGGCGTCTCATCTGGATCCAAACTGTTTGCAAAGGCCTTCAAAATTTGGTTCCAGCACTGAAAGAGTTAGGCAGAGTAGGCAACTGCCTATGCGCCCCGCAACTTTTAGGGGCCCCGTGAGACCGCAACAAAAGAATGTTTTATACTTTCTTACTTAGCCTAATCTAATGACAAAGCCAATTATTTTATATCAATGTTATGTTCCATTAAAGGCTGGGCATTGCCTTACTAAGTGGCAATCATTTACCATTTGCAAAACTGTATTGTTTTGGTGGTGATTTCATTTGCAAGATGTTCATTAGGGGGCTTAGACTGGAGTAGAATTCAACAAATTGCTCTTTCGCTCATCATTCCCCTGATGAATTCCCCCATAAAAGCTGTGGCATTCTAGTAGGCATTAGGTTGACTAGGGTCTTGGGGCATGGGCCCCAAAAGTTTCACTGCGTTTTGGCCCAACGGTGCTAAATCCGGCACTTCTTGAAGCACTTCTGAATAACGGCCCTTGGGTGAGGAAGAAATGACCATATTTACCTTGTCCGCTATCTAACTCAAACAGTATATATCAGACCATCATGAAACTAAATGACAATGTTGTGGGCATATAATCTCGGCCAAGTTAAATAATTTATGTTATCAACATCAAGTTGTGATGAGTTTGTTTACCAACACAGATTCTGTTTTCATTTTTTTTCTTAGTAATATTCAGGAAACATGACCCCTAAAACTAATTGTAAGTTTCTCCCCTATTTCTATTTAAGGATTAAGAATACCCTAGATAAAAGATGTAGTCAGGAAAACAATTTATGACAGAGACACCAAAACTTGCTGACCCACTCACCTTTTTGTATACAATATTGTCTGTCATTGTATATTCCAAAACAAAATACTCTTTTAAATTTTTTGATTTTGCTGTCTGATCCAATTTAACCAAAATACTCAAGTATGAAATGATTTATCTCCACCATGGAAAGACTTGTTCCATTTTTTCTGAAGCTATATTTCAGAAGATTTTCTAACATTGATTTTCTAACATCTATATGAAACTTGTCTGTTGAGAAATTGACATGAACATTGTCCTTTCTGACAGTAAAATAACCTAGATCGGATTAGGTGAGAAAAGTATTTTCACATAGGTGGTTGTATATCATTGTAAATGTACAACTGTATTTTATTATATAATTGTATTATCAGTTGTATTTCATATATTATAGCTTATATATCAGTGTATGATTTTTATATGCAATTGTATATTCCATCATTGATAACTCGGTTACAGGGCAGTGTGCTCTACAACTGGTTCAAGCATGGAAAACTGGAGAGGTCAGAGGGCAGCTCTATCACAGAGGGCATAGGTCAAGGTCGGGTCACGGAGAACATGAAGGGGGCACCTGTAGACGACGCCCTGTGCATCTTGGATAGGGATGCTGTCGAGATGGTACTAACACTTTATTATGTGAATTTGGAATAAGATATACAAATTAGAATGGGCATCATTTCGGTGATTTTTGTACTAAACTCTTCAGCTTATTTTCTTTATGTATGCGTGTAATCTTGTATCTGTAGTTTTAGTATAATAAGCACTTTTTCCATGACATTTTCATTAAAAATGTCTGTGTTTTTATAAACTTTACTATAATATTTACTGTTCATTTGTACATTTTTGGAGATTTGTTTTGTTCAAACAAGCATACCGTTTTGTGGAAAAAAAATATAAAAATGACTCAATTCTGTATATGCAGGTGCATATTTTACTTATAATTGTCATGATAAATCCAAAAGGTAAAACTGCATATAAAGCATTGTTAAAAACACACTATCCCTGGATTTAGATGTCAATTATTCCATCTTCACCTTATTCACACCTTATTCACATGCTCTAACTGATAACATAGGATAATATTGCATTATGAGCTCTTCGTTTTGTATTGCATTCACTTTCCAAGCCTGATAATTTATTGCCAAATGGTACATATTGTTATTTTGGCCTTGGATATAGAATTGTTTTTGTCCGTCCGTTTGTCAGTCCATCCGTTCGTCTGTCACAAAACTTTTCAGGGTATATCTGAGAAATTATATAAGATTGGGGCATGAAACTTCATGGGTGTATAATCAATGAGGAGAAGTGCAATGCAAAAGAACCATAACCCTACACTTTCTGTAATAAGATGTATGGCCCTTTGGTTTTTTATGCCCCCTTCTTCGAAGAAGAGGGGGTATATTTTTTTTTTGCCTGTCTGTCATTCTGTCTGTCATTCTGTCCCAAAACTTTAACCTTGCTGATAACTTTTGAAATATTGAACATAGTAACTTGATATTTGGCATGCATGTGTATCTCATGAAGCTGCACATTTTGAGTGGTGAATGGTCAAGGTCAAGGTCATCCTTCAAGGTCAAAGGTCAAAAAATACATTCCAAGGGAAGTAATAAGCAGTAATAAGCTTTAAAAGGGAGATAATTTCTAAACCTGCCAAATGATATACTGAAATTATAAATGTATAATATTATGAAACCATACAACTGAAGACATTTTATGGTCAAGCCATAATGATACTTTTGGGCATACAAGTATCTTAGGTATTTTAAGGTTACCTGTCAATCTACAGTCACGGTAGTGGCTTATAATTATTTGCTACTAAAAATAGAGATTTGTTAGAAGAGATACAATTATTTTCAAGGGAAGTAATTCATATAATTATAAATTTCATATTATATATTTCCTTACCAAGAATTTAAGTTCTTTTCACAGTTACTGTACAGATTTTGTATTTTGTTTATTTATAACTTAAATGATTGATTTGTCAAAGGTTTTGTTTAAATGATATAACTATCATTTCTTTCCTGTACCAATTTGTCAATGGTATGTCTCATTGCTTACCTGTGGACTTATGTCCATAGATACACAATGAATTGTGGCTATGATCTCTTTGATTAAACCACAGGCCTTGGTAGTTAGCGACGTCTTCCTTGGTCATTTCTGACTGTCTACGTATTTTTATGCCCCTCCCCCCCAATGGCCTTAACTTTTGCAATATTGAAGATAGCAACTGGATATTTGGCATGCATGTGTATGTCATGGAGCTGCACATTTTGAGTGGTGAAAGGTCAAGGTCATTCTTCAAGGTAAAAACACAAAATCCAAGGGAAGTAATAAGCTTTAAAGGGAGATAATTTCTATACCTGCCAAATGATAAATAGAAATTTTATTTCAAAGCGGCGCAGTAGGGGGTATTGTGTTTCTGACAAACACATCTCTTGTTGTATGATGTAACTTTTCAGGGCTATATCTCAGATACCATACAAGACTTCAACATGAAACTTCATGGGTGTATTGATATCAATATGGAAAAGTGCCATGCTTAAGAACCATAACCCTTCTCTTTCTTAAGTAAGAGTTATTGCCCTTGGTTGTTCTTTGTATGGTGTAACTTTTCAGGGCTATATCTCAGATGCGATACAAGATTTAAACATGAAACTTTAAGGGTGTGTAGAAATCAATGGGAAGAAGTGCTTTGCACAAGAACCATAACCCTACACTGGCTTAAATAAGAGTTATTGCCCTTGGTTGTTTTTGTATGATTTTATTTTTCAGAGCTATATCTCAGATATACTACAAGATTTCAACATGATACTTCATGGGTGTAAGATATCGATAAGCAGAATTGCAATGCATAAAAACAATAGCCTAACACATTATTAGTCATTAAGGATTATACAGTTTATCAAGGGATTTTCACCTATCCATAAATAAAATTAACTTCGCAGGGGATATCAATTCAACGAATTTGCTTGTTACATTTGGTTTGATTGCAACTCTCTGAATGCTTTTGTGTCTTAAATACATGTCTAATTATGTTAGGTTCATAGAAAGTATGTTCATGAAACACACTTGAAAACAATTCAATCCACTGGCCGCCATGCTCTAAGAAAATATTTTGCAGATTGAGAATTGATAAAAAGCAGACGTTGTATCTACGTAGATAATATGAGCTCCATTATGTCAAAATAGGTCTAATGTAATATGCAGCTAGCATAGCCCTTTGAGCGCTGGAACCAGATTTTGAAGGCCTTTGCAAACAGTTTGGATCCAGATGAGACGCCACAGAACGTGGCGTCTCATCAGGATCCAAACTTTTTGCTATTCTGATAGTATTCTTTGAAAAAAAATCGAAGAAAATGCTAATTTTAGAAATTTAGCAGACAACATTTTAGCAGACGACAACTTTCCCAGCATGCAAAGTGATAGCTCAAGACCAGTCTGGTCAAGAGCTACCCTGTCTGCTACTACGGTACATTGTATGACTTAAAAGCTGACAGGGTAGTCACTGACCAGACTACGCCAATGCGCAGGCTGGTCTGGAGCTACGCTTGCTGCATGTGGCGTAAGGTCAATTTTTGCATCACATGGCTCATATTAGTTTCTTATTGTTCGAGTTTAACTAGCCAATCTCATATGGCAGAAAACAATAGCTGCCTTAATTATGATTACTTTGTAACATTATACATGTCACTTTTTTTTTCCCTTTTTGCTTTTCCCTTGGTATACAGTCTTTTATTTCTCGAGAACACTAGTTCCATTAACTTAATTAACTTTGATGNAGACGACATTTTAGCAGACGACAAATTTCCCAGCATGCAATGTGATAGCTCAAGACCAGTCTGGTCAAGAGCTACCCTGTCTGCTACCACCGTACATTGTATGACTTAATAGCCGACAGGGTAGTCACTGACCAGACTACGCCAATGCGCAGGCTGGTCTGGAGCTACGCTTGCTGCATGTGGCGTTAGGTCAATTTTTGCATCACATGGCTCATATTAGTTTCTTCTTGTTCGAGTTTAACTAGCCAATCTCATATGGCAGAAAACAAAAGCTGCCTAAATTATGATTACTTTGTAACATTATACATGTAACTTTTTTTTCCCTTTTCGCTTTTCCCTTGGTATACAGTCTTTAATTTCTCGAGAACACTAGTTCCATTAACTTAATTAACTTTGATGCCCATAGCAACAAGGCATGGCTAATTGATAACTTGTTAAGAATTGACGTAAATAAAGCAGTACATTCATACTAAACCCGGAAGTTTTTATAAGGGAAAGCTTGAAACTCTCCAATTAACTTTTGTGACAAATTTAGAAATGAAATGACGTAAATAAAGGAGAACATTAATTTTAAATGGGGAAGTTGTTTTTTCATGGAAAGCTGAAAATTCTCCAATTAAATATTAAGACAAATTAAGAAATGAAATAATTATTGGTTTGATACTCTGTCATTAAATTTGTAATTATTATATAGCACATGATGTTTCAATGTGCACAGTATTTTTTGTTTGCATTCATGTACAACAAATGGCTGCAATATTTCTTGTTTTACATGTCATTTGTGAAGATTAACCCTTTGCATGCTGGGAAATTTGTCGTCTGCTAAAATTTGGTCTGCTGAATTTCTAAAATTAGCATTTTCTTCGATTTTTATTTAAAGAATACTATCAGAATAGCAAACAGTTTGGATCCTGATGAGACGCCACGTTTTGTGGCGTCTCATCTGGATCCAAACTGTTTGCAAAGTCCTTTTACATCAGTCATTTGTGAAGATTAAGCCAAAACTGTGATACTTGTTATAAACCAGTAGACAAATATATGATTCCACATTTCTGTTTGTCTATGGATTTAATTTTGATTGGATTATGTATGTTCTCAATTGCTTTTTTTTTCCAACTACAATACCCATTAATTGGTCAACTAAATCCTTGATTGTCAAGTATCCATGGGTCAATTCTACACCATGAGCTGTTTTTTGTAATGTAAAACACTGTGATTGTTTTTTTATGACGAGGAGATGACGTGGTGCATGTGAAACCACTCCTTATCTCAAAGGTGAAGATCACACAAAGAGGTCAAAGGTCAATTTTGGGTATAAAACAACTTGTTTGGACTGTTACTTTGTCATTCATCATTGTAGATGGCATGTCACATGCATAATTGTCTCCCTATCTCAACAACAAGGTCACACTTTAAGGTCAAAAGTCTAATTTGGCATAATCAGCTTTTTCTACATAAATGATTTTTTTTAGACAAAACTGGAATTCGGGGGCATCTGTTTCTTAACGATGTCTAGTTCATGCATTATTTTATGTACAACACTGATATTTCTTGCTTTTATTTAATGGTCAAAACTTTTATTTTTGTATCAGACATTCCGTCTGCTTCATGAGGAGGGATGGTTTGTGGGGGCCTCTTCAGGATTGAATGTGTCCGCAGCCTACGAGCTTGCCAAGCAGATGGGACCAGGGGCCACCATAGTCACATGTCTCTGTGACACAGGACAGGTCAGTTTATTTTATTTAAACCTGTTTATTTTGGCTCGATTCAACGAAAGCATACGGCATTGAAACTCTCTCGAGTCCGTTTCCTGCGTAGAACCAGTACTTGGTGTCTATGAGGAGATCTAAAGAACGCTCCCACAGTGGGATTCAAACCCGTGACCTTCCGGTTGCTAGACGGACATCATATCCACTACACCATGGCGAAAGGTCAGTTGTGATGACCTTGACCTTGGGATTTATTAGAGAAAAGTGTCGCAGTGACATATGAGAAGAAAGCCATAACCTTATTGTGACCTAAATTTTTGTGTGCAGAGATTAACAGCATAAGTATTTAAGGGATTTAAAACAATAACAACAATATTTATACACACTTTAGTATTTTTGACCCCACTAAGGGGGTGGCGTAATCATTGCACTGTCTGTCAGTCTGTCTCTTT
The DNA here is from genome assembly GCA_007657795.1 of Dreissena rostriformis. Taxonomy (NCBI): domain Eukaryota; kingdom Metazoa; phylum Mollusca; class Bivalvia; order Myida; family Dreissenidae; genus Dreissena; species Dreissena rostriformis. Next base: position 226,923 of record VMBQ01000787.1, read on the forward strand.
ATGATATCAAAGTCAAATTATTTTCATTTGATCTAAAGTACATCTCATCAGAACACTTTATAAAATAGTGTCGCTAAGTTTGCTCTATAATTTCTAATAAGTTGACCAAAAAGAAACAAAACCAGCAAAATAATTTCCTTGAAATGAGCCAGATTGCAAAGCATGATTCAAAAATAGTTTTGTTCAAATTATAGCCAAATGCAATTCTAATTTCTAGTCACAAAAATTTAACAAAGTAAATCATTTTTAGCTGGACTATTAACATAATAGTCTAAGCTATAGTACTATTTACCCAAATGTCAGCATCTGCGTAATGCTTTGGTTACGGTTAACCTGCAACATCTTTATATCATATAGTGCTTCTAATACAGATATTTAATTGAAACTTCACACATGTCTTCAGGGGTAATTGGGGTGGGGAGGGGGGTNGAGGTAACTGACCAGACAGAGTTCTATGATACTGACCTGCAATGTAGAAAAAGTATGCCTCTTTTATTCTAAGAAATTTGGTTAAGGTAAACATGCAACATCTCCACATCAATCTTTGTAATACACTTATTCAATTGAAACTTCTTATTTGTGTTTGGGATTATTGTGTGAGGTCACTGACCAAGTTTTATAACTGACCTGCATTTTAGACGAAGTATTCCCCTTTTTGTAAAAATAAAATTCTGGTTAATGTTTGCGTGCAATTACTCCATATCTCTATATTAACTACAGATATTGAAATGAAACGATGCGTGTGTGTTCAGGATCTTTTTGAACATTGACCAAGACCTTGAACTTGTCCCTTTTTGTACTTCAGTAAAGTCAGGTTTAGGTTTGCGTGCAACTTTAAATTTAGGCTAAAGTTTGCATGTTTAAAGTACATGTCTCTGTAACTACTACAGATATTCAATTGAAACAGCACACATGTCTTCAGGATCATCATGCAAGGTCACAGACCAAGGCGTATTCAAGTTATTATTTTGACCTCAATTTAGCAGAATTATGCCCCTTATTGTACTTTTGTTCTATCAAATGTGTGCTAACGTACATCAACTCCTATCACCAGCTGACATCCAGATCTAGCATTTGGTTGCATTTGGGGCCAGTTGGGTCAAGGTCACTGCATGATGCTCAAAATAATTAAAACTTTTGTGCTGAATAACATTATTTAGTATGGAGATATTGTGCTGTATTTTTTGGCTGATCTTGCGAGGATTTGAATTTTGGGTCAGTAGGGTCAAGGTCACTGCTACTTATTATAGGAAAAGAGCTTTTGCTCTATAACTTTAGTTTAGATGTTGGTTATTTGCTTTAATCATGTTTGTTGGTAGCTTTCATGCCGACCTAATGTGTGATTACATCTGGGGTCTATTGGGTCAAGGTTATTGTTACTAAAATTATCAAAATGGTTTAGGATAAATACTGGAATTAGGATAGAGGTATCTGGCTATAATTGTGCGTGTAGTTTGCTAAAATGCAGACCTTTCTTTCAAAGTTAATAAAAATTAAAATAAACTGATAAAAAGTTGAAAATCTAGTTTCCTGGCATGGTCACATTTCTTGTTTTAATTTGTAAATTTTCAGCTTAAGGTTTACATATACTATATAGCTTATACAGATATTCAACATCAAATATGTCTTCGGGGTCATTACATGTGTATCAGGTCATTGACAGAAAATGTAAATTATGCTATCAAAGCAGAAGAATAGTCGAGTATGCGGTCTTGTGGCAGCTCTTGTTATAACCAATCTGCAGTTTCTTGGAACTGTAGTAGTATTATAAATGATTTAAAAAAAATCTGGTGAGAAAATCATACAAAATCAGCTGTTTTTGCATTAAGTGTCTTGCAAAGAGACAAGAAAAAATAGTAAAAAAAAATACATTAAAAGTGAAGAGAGTGGACTTTCCATAATAAAGTGTGCTTAAACAAGATACCTGTGACAACCAGTGCTCTGCCTGTCTGATGTTTATGACAGCTTTGTGATCCCTGGTTATGTAGGTCTTACAATTTCATGATGAATATTGGTACCTGTAAATCTTTTTGTAAAAAAGGCCTAGAGGGTATAATGTTACATAAAATCATACGGTTCTCGTATTTATTTCATGCTAACACGCTATGTGTTATGTATATCAAAACTATTAGCTGGTGTTTTTGTTCTCTATGAAAATGTGTGTTATTATATGAAAAATAGATTGAAAATGTTTCCTCTTCAACCAGATTCGAAAAAAAGAGGCAGAAGAATGCACGAACATTAATGACACTGTATTTTACTGCATCAAATATTAGCTATATCTTTCTGTGTGTGTGCGCCTTCATGAGACTGTCAAAAAGTAGCTGTTTCATGTTTATTTCTGGGTCATTTTTTACTTATTATGAAATCAATTAGCAGAATTGTCCACTTTTATAAATACTATGATGGATGTTGGGTTGCATGCATGATCCGTGTTAAGCCCTCCAAGGTCAAGGTCATGCTTAGAGCTCAAAGCTCAGTTGATCAGTTGATGGCTCTGACATTTCTGGATAGATTATGAAATTGTTCATCGGAAATAATACATGTATTATGTTTCACTTACAAGACGCATATTTCTGTACTACTTCGGTCAAGGTCACATTATTAGGTCACAGGTAACAAGCGGCGTTTGTGTTTTATGTACGGTCAATACCTCTGTCTGAGTGACTACTGAATTTTTTACTTAGAAAAAATATTCGCAATTTGTGATAAGCATTTTTCTGAATTAAATGACAAATGAAAGATGCCAACAAAATACATACAATTAGTGCTCTTAGGTAATCATGGATTTTTGTGATTTGCACTTCGAGAATTCGACTGTAATAATTAGGGATGACACTAACTGCTTTTATGGAATTTTTCATTTAAATGAAGTCTCTTCTAGTGTCATCCCAGATTAATCTTTGCGGCCTGAGCTGGCTAATATGGGATGATACTTTATGCACTAAGCCTGGTTTTCCGAGAGACTGGCACACATATGTGTTGCGTTCTGAGAAAACTGGGCATAATGCATGTGCGTAAAGTGTTGTCCCAGATTAGCCTGTGCAGTCCGCACAGGCTAATCAGGGACGACACTTTCCGCCTTAATTGGATTTTCGCTAAGAAGAGACTTCATTTAAACGAAAAATGTCATAAAAGCGGAAAGTGTCATCCCTGATTGGCCTGTGCGGACTGCATAGGCTTATCTGGGACGACACTTTACGCACATGCATTATGCCCAGTTTTCTCAGAACGCGACACATATAAGACAGTTCCCAAGTCTGTAGCTCAAGGTTAAGGTCATCTAAGCCTTCAAGTGTTATATCCATTTCCATCCATTAATTTTCCTGGTGAATACATGTTATATTATTCTACACCAAGCATGCACTGTAGAAGTACCATTTTGCACTAAGTAAATAAAATAATCAGCATTGTCTAGATAAAGCAACAATACAAACATAATGAAAATTGTCCTCTTTGTTTGTAGTCTTGTTTTGGTTATTCATTGGAATTGAATTCATATAGATGTCACCCACGTTAAAGTATGAACAAGTATAATTATTGCTATTTTTACTTCAGCGCTACTATGCAAAATTGTTCAGCAAAAAGGTTCTCCAGGAAAAAGGTATGTCTAGAATTTGGTTTATAAAATATTTGAGCCTCGCCCTGAGAAAACAGGGCTTAATGAGTGCGCAAAGTGTCATCCAAGATTAGCAGTCTGCACAAAAACTGCCTAAACTGGATTTTCTCTAGGAAGAAACTTCCTTTAAACGAAAAATACCATGAAAGCGGAAAGTGGGACAAGCCCCATTTTCCCAGAGCGAGGCTCATATTTATTTACATGTACGTCATAAAATATGACGTGTGCATGCTAAAATAGTACCATGCCTTTATCAGCGTAATACAAGATGATTGTTATTTCCCTGTGGAAGTAAATGAAATGCTGGCATTAAACCTGAATCAGTTTGGAACCTTGATATTTATGGCGCTGAGATGATGGTTGCTGATGTGCTTTTATAATTATTATATGGCATTATTTAGCGTAATAAGTATTGATCACATAGCCACTGTTGGATAATTGAGACAAAAAATATTTATTTTTCCAGAAATTCTGAAAAAAAAATATTCCTGTGGTTATTAGTTTGTTTTGATGTCCATTGAGTATGTTTCACCGGTTTTGCGTTGTATAGTTAATGTATCAATTTACCTGGATAATTTTCCTTAATTACTCGAGTTCTCTTATGACAAACCCACCCTTTATAGCACTGACCGTGACATTTAAGCAGGTTAATGAAAAATGTTAATGCAGCAATTTTGATGCTTTTACGCAGCTATTAAAACAAGTAGGACATTTTTTAGTGTTCTAGTCAAAGAATAGCCAATTATATTTTGTTGGTATTGCATGATTATGAAGATTTTTTTATTTTAAACATCTCTTGTTGGTCAAGTTAGTAAACTGCTTTTGTTATGTGTATTGTTTTGCATTTTATTTATATATACCATTAATGTATTATTAAGTGTTTTCCTCCACTCATTTGTTTTTTCATGTTCTGTTTTGGCATCACTTCTTGGACAAATAACAGTACCTGTATGTAATCACTTCTTGGACAATTAACAGTACCTGTATGTAATCACCTCTTGGACGATTAACAGTACCTGTATATAATCACTTCTTGGACAATTAGCAGTACCTGTGTATTATCACTTCTTGGACAATTAACATTACCTGTATATAATAACTTCTTGGACAATTAACAGTCCTGTATATTATCTCTTCTTGGGCAATTAGCAGTACCTGTATATTATCACTTTTTGGGCAATTAACAGTACCTGTATGTAATCAATTCTTGGACAATTAACAGTACCTGTATGTAATCACTTCTTGGACAATTAACAGTACCTGTATGTAATCACTTCTTGGACAATTAACAGTACCTGTATGTAACCACTTCTTGGACAATGTACAGTACCTGTATGTAATCACTTCTTGGACAATTAACAGTACCTGTATGTTATCACCTCTTGGGCAATTAACATTACCTGTATATAATCACTTATTGGAAAATTAACATTACCTGTATATAATCACTTCTCAGACAATTAACAGTACCTGTATATTATCACTTCTTGGGCAATTAGCAGTACCTGTTTATTATCACTTTTTGGACAATTAACATTACCTGTATATAATCACTTCCTGGACGATTAACAGTACCTGTATATTATCACTTCTTGGACAATTAACAGTACCTGTATATAATCACTTCTTGGACAATAAGCAGTACCTGTATATTATCACTTCTTGGACAATTAACAGTACCTGTATATAAACACTTCTTGGACAATCAACAGTACCTGTATATTATCACTTCTTGGACAATTAGCAGTACCTGTATATTATCACTTCTTGGACAATAAACAGTACCTGTATATATTCACTTCTTCGACAATTAGCAGTACCTGTATATTATCAATTCTTGGACAATTAACATTACCTGTATATAATCACTTCTTGGATAATTAACAGTACCTGTTTGTAATCACCTCTTGGACAATTAACAGTACCTGTATGTAATCACCTCTTGGACAATTAACAGTACCTGTATATAATCACTTCTTGGATAATTAACAGTACCTGTATATAATCACTTCTTGGATAATTAACAGTACCTGTTTGTTATTAATTCATTAATGATTAACAGTTCTTGTATGTAATCACTTCTTGGAAAATTAACCGTACCTGTATTTTATTGATCGAATTTACATTATTTACAAAAAAAAACAGTTCATCTGACAAATCAATCAAGTATGCATACAGGTACTATTGAATGTAATTGTATGCAGGTGTTAAAGTGTATACACTGTAAATCCAATGTAACGCAGTTGACGGGGTCCAAGCCACAAACCCATGTTTCGGAAGTGAAAAGTGTACCGTGAACAAGGTGTGAAGTATGAAACACCCTTTTCTCAGAGCGCAACCTATATATCACATCATTAAAGTTCAATATATATGTACAATCTTGTCATTGACAGGTCTGCTGGAAAGCCTACCTCAGCGTTACTGGAAATATCTTCACTGACAACACAGTGACGTTTTAACAGTTTTCTAGATCCCTGAATGTGAGAGACAGCACCAAAGTTGCCAAACATCTGTGAGCATTCATAAAGCAGAAGAAAACCATATTCACTTTTTACAATGATAGTTTTAAAGAATTCTGTGGCTTTTTTCATTGATTTATTGTACATTGTACTNTGTCTTGTTTTTGACATTACTTTCGTCTTGTGATACATTTAGGAGCATATTTATACATGTTTGTACAAATATTAGAAAATGACCAGTTTTAAGTAAATTTATTTTTTACAATTTAAGACATTTGTAAGGTATATAGAACAGAAAGGGTGTTTTAGTAATATTGTGTAATTAAGTTTTTTTGTACAATTTTTTGTAAAAGTAATTTGAAAAATAATCAGATTACCAGTAAAGTGACAATACCACTATTGAAAGCAGATTTAAAAAAACAACAACATAGAAACACTTCTTACAGGGAGCAAATCTACAAGTACTTGTTTTGCCTCATGTATTGTTGTTGTTTTACCTTAATGAGCTACATGTATATATCTATTTGAAATTAAATATGAACACATGAAACATATTTGTTTATTTAAAATCAGCTTATTGTCTATTGACTTTTACAATAAGACCATCAATTCAATTATTAGCCTTTTAATGTCCCCAGTAGGTTGGCATATAGTGATCGCATTATCTGTCTGTCCGTCCGTCTGTCTGTCCTTCTGAAATTCCGTCACACTTGCGTTCAGGTTTCGAAAATTGGTCATAACTTTTGCAATATTGATCATAGGACCTTGATATTTGGCATGCATGTGTATCCCATGGAGCTGCACATTTTGAGTGGTGAAAGGTCAAGGTCATCCTTCAAAATCAAAAAACAAAAAAACAAAATCAAAGCTGCGCAGTAGGGGGCATTGTGTTTCTGACATACACATCTCTTGTTTAATTGGTCTTTTTATGTTTTTCCACTCTTGTAAGTTTTCAGCCAATGCCAAACATTATAAAAATGTTTAAAGTTGTAACACCGATGATTGGGCAAATTGCCATAGAAAATGCAGAAAAATTACTGTGAATTTATTGATAGCTTTCCTTTTAATCATTATTAACTCCTTTATATAGTCTGTTACAATTTTCTCACATCCTTCCCCAAGTTAATCATTGATCTTTTTTTCTCCTGATTGCTTTAAAGAGAGGGAAAAACTGCTTGTTTTGCAATAGCATTAAGTCTAGAGAGAAGGTCGCAAATAACAAGTTGCAATTGTGACATTGTGTGATAATTAATGTTTGACTGTTATACTTTATTTTATATTGAGAATATTTAATTGATAATATTTTCTACTTTATTCGAATGCATAGTTTTGGGAATTTTATATACTTTAAGATGTATACATAGAAGTGATATTTTATTTGGTGAAAAGGTTTTCAAGTGATGTATATTCGCACCATGTTGCAATGTTTAATTTACATTTGTAATAATATGATAAATTTGAAAATGTTTCAGTTTGTTCATAGTTTAAGTGTGCATACATTTGCATGTTTACAAGTTTGTGCTTGTTCTAGTAAACTACTTCTAGGAAATATAATTTTCCTAGAATTAGAGGAAACCTAGACCAATATTTTGTGAATTGCATGAAATTCATCATTATGTACTGATATGTTATGTTTTGAAGCATAAAAATGTGCCTTGTTTTTGACATGACTTTGGTCCCACGGGTCCTGTGATAAATTGAAGAGCATGTATGCACAAATATTAGAAAACCAGTGACCAGTGATCACGTTAATTTTGGTAATATTTTATTGGATATAAAATATTGACAAGTTTTCTCATGGAAATGATTATCTGCAGGAATATAGTCTGTTTCTATGTAAACTATATGAGCATTAGTTCATGTTATGTTTTATGAAATCCATATCAAAATGTGAATTGTTCACGTACGTTTATTGTCATACGTTATAAATGTGTTATCTGGTTGTGCGCATAGATACCACAATACAAGCTGTATTTTCAATTTAATTCGTTGTTTTGTTGTTTGTTTGGGAGACGTATAGATGTATAGATGTATTTTCAATTTAATTCGTTGTTTTGTTGTTTGTTTGGGAGACGTATAGGGTCTATGGAAGATTCGNGCCGACATCCGGAGCAGTTTTTGGACACTTATGTATATTGAGGTATCGGTCAAGGTGCTTGGACATTTCCGAGCCAAAAACGCGTATTTTTCCGGCTTTATGGAAACCCTGATTTTAAAGTGCATTTAAAGTAAGTGTCACAAGTGTTTGGACCGGGTACCAGGCTGTGAGGTTAGTCACGTTTATTTTGGCTCTTCTTATTTTTTACTTTAGATATAGCAAACAAAAGTATTTTTCAATATAAAAGGTATCTATTAACGTATAAAGTTGTTTTGAATAAAAATAAAACTTAACTAGCCTAAACTTTACAGCCAGCAGTTTTCATTTTCATATTTTACACTGGACAGTTCTCTGTGAAATCGGTGTCGATAGTAGCCATTTTTTATTGTTTACACTCGATGAACACATTTGAACACATTTAAACGTCGATAAATCGTGTAGTAGCATCGAGATAATTGCCTGCGCACGAAGTCATTTGAGCGTATAACGGACCGTTTAAATCATTCGGAGGGATTATCTTGCGGGGAGTTTTTGTTTTCTCTGGTCTTATTTTACCGGTTGATTGGTTAATTCCCACTATGTTTATTCGTTAGTTCAGTTAAAGCTCGGTGATTAAAATTTGGAGTTGTATATTGGTGTAGTTTTCTTTTTGTTTATCTACAAACTGAACTCACGAATGCGAACGTATCAAAAAAGCGCTCACATGATAAATACACAGATATACAACAAATTGAGAGCCAAAATGCACGTGACGAACTTGTAAATTATTGTTATTGTTATACTTTGTCACATCTGATAACACATTTAATTTCGCTTATAAATATTTGCAAAATACTCTGTAGCTTAGATAAGTTTGATCGCTTTGGTAAACCAATAGCGGTAAGCATTTTCAGCCACAAACATGAACCCCAAGTCTACCGGCGTAACTGACGCGCATGAAAACTCGTCCACTCCATTGAACAAAAGAAACTTTAAACGTGGAACAAAACGCGCCAAAACTCGCACACCCGGGTCAGAGTCATCCGTTGAGGGTGACCTTTCATACCTCGACCTAGACACCGGGCGAATACTTTCTGCTGCACGTGAACATGATACAGTTACTCTCAGTTGCTCAGAATTTGATACCCTGATGAACAAATTTGACATGATGCAAACCAATCTCGATAAAATTGCCAACATTGAAAAATGTATTAGCAAACTGGATAAACTTGATAAACTGGATGCCATTGAAATCTCAATCAAAGATATTGAAGTTAAACTGTACGACATGGGTCACAGATTGACTGACGTTGAAAAAAATACAAATGCTCTTGAAAGTACTGCTCAGTTCCTCA